>OX382261.1:3248967-3470645 GCA_947507595.1 Pyralis farinalis | reverse complement strand
AAACTAAATAAGACTTCGCGTCCGGTCAACATCACCAACGTCATCTAAAATAAACTAGATATGTACAAAAATTGACAAAAGTATAGGATAAATATCCACTACTCCTTCGCTATCATTTGTAAAACAGTTCCATTGAATTAAACGCACATGGGCAACGTACAAAATGGTATTATTGCTTGAAAGGTGATACACTACTGTCGTTATATGCATATCTTGCATGCAAACGTTCTCAATTTACTCGATGGTACGATAAAAAATCTAATTGAAAATCATTGGACACATTGCGATACTACAATTTAGTATACACTATTGAGCTATTTACTATTTACGTCGATATATAAGTTTTATATATCGACGTAAAGTGGATAAGGATCGTTGATCGTTCTCTCGTGTGATCACATGACTAGTGCACTTGGCTGGCACGCGGCCCGGTAACCACTAACACGACTTGTACTGTCAATTGGCACAATTTACGAGTGAACACTAAACATTGCATTCAATTTGTATACACAACAGAGCTAACATCGCTCACTTGTCAACCATTCATTAAACTTAATTGATTTGTATAAAAACAAGGTAATATTGTATATAACACTAAATTATTTATACTTGTACATCGTACAAATAATTGATACAGGAAAATGTGTACATTTATTGCGGCACAAAAACCATCGAATATTATTACGTTTAAAGGGAAGTTCTCGTATAGTCGCGTCTTTCTCTCAGTCAGTCAAAAGCACGAACTTATTGTTCCATCTGTACTTTTGAACATCTACCTGGCGCTACGAGTTCTATGAAAAGTGGCTTATGACAAAAATCATTCTATAAGTATACCATTAGTAATAAATAAAATGCTAAACCACTTTCCACACTGCACACGGCGTACACCAAAGCATGCGTCAATGAATACAAACACGCGAGTCGTATTCGATGACGCGTGCAAATTCGAACAAATCAGTCTTGACGCACCGACCACGGCGCACGAAGGCCTCCACATCACACTGTCACCGACACCGACCGAGTGACGGCTGACGGCGGGGTACCACCATATTCACTGCTTACGCCATTACACAATGTGTAGAATAGTCGCGACTGCATACGCTTGTAAATTAATTAAAGGCGTCCTTTGAGTTCACCTCGAGGAATATATGTTTTTAAAATATCACCACGTGTTACATGGAATTCACCATTATTCCTGAATGAAAAATATTAGGATAAAATTTACATACGTATTGCACAATATAAAGACAGCGGAAAGTAAAGAAAGGACAATCGAAAGGTTATATAATTTTAAACTTTCACGGTTTTTTATGTCGCTATCGCAGTTACGGGACTTACCGGGATTTGTTTTTCTATTATCCCGATATTTATATCATTCATCAATTCAAGAGTCGTCCTGTGACCGTGGCGTCTGCAGCGTCGGCGGAATATCGGAAAAATAGATCATGCTAAATCCCACACAATAGTGAGTGATCAGATTACGTATGTTTGTATATCTTCACGCCAGGTCCCTTGTGGGGTAGGCAGAGAGAACCGAGCGCCATAAGACGCGGTCCTTACATACTTCACTCGCTTCTGAGACATTCATAACTCTTTTCATGCACGCTCGCCGGTTTAATTATGCTGCCGTAGATTATGTTGTGTAAAAAATAATTAGTATGCAGAGCTCTGACTCTAGTTTATATTGAAAATGGTCTCCGTAGGGCAAACGTAATGTCTATATGATGTATGATCAACGTGTCCCTGCCTGTCGTCACTCGGTCTACTCCTGTCCCATTGCAAGTAAACGGGATATGTTTATAATTGCTAATAGACTCAATACTCAATTTACATTTCGAGTTACATTCGAAGTATAGTCTTAATCTTTGCTGTTGTGTTCGAGATATGAGTCAATATTATAAAATTTACAGAAGTCTCTGATAGATTTGTGACTCGAAGAAAAACTTTATAAGTTGTCTCTAATAATTTCATTGATTCTCTCAGGTTTCATCGAATGAGCGTACTTAAAACGATTTTTTATTTTCAAAAGTATATAACTACATGCATATATTATTGCATTTCATATATAGAATCAAATATTAAAAGTAACTACATTGAATATCGTACACAACCATTACGCATAATGATAAAATACTGAGACAATTAATATATCGATAATGTAATTTCCACAATTACCTTGTATAATTTATTTCATCAAGCACATGTCTAACATTCACGTTCCTTATGTATGAAATACTTACAACCATATCACATTTTTATTTATAAGGTGAAAAACAAGTGTACCTGCTTAATGGTAAGCAGATACCGAGCCTATAGACATTTGCAACACCGGTGGTGTCACTCTCGCGTTGCCGATCCTAGGACATTAACATGTTGAGTAAGATTACGTCACAAAATCAGCAACGAACCGTACATATGTATTTGTATGCTGTTTTTATGACTAAGGTACACATTATGGGGTAGATATTCGAATGCAGTGAGACAAAACGAATGTTACCACAATAACACAAGAAATTATTAATTACTGTGATCTAGTTGTAAGTGCCACATACTTATATACAGTGCCGCAAAAAAGTCTATAAACGAAATTTCTCGATTCTTACAAAAGGCAACACCCGTTTCATACAAAAGTGTTGCCACAATGAAAACAATTCAGGTAAAGATAGTTTCTATTTTTTGCACGTTCTTATTAGCTGGAGGGTTACTCTCGAAATCAACTCCGTTGGAACGTAATTCGGGTTGTCTATGTAACGCCAGATTAAATCTTGATGGATGAAGGTCGAAAAGAGATTGAATCTCACGTTGATAAAACTATTGTTATTGTATTAGTTTCGAGACTAATCCTACCGGAGTCAAAAATCTCAAAAGGTCAATAAATTTAATGGTGAACGCGGCACTAGAATTAAACTAGTCACTAATAATCTCCAACCGTACCACCGTTATCACACAGTCCACATTACTCTAACCGTACTACGCCACTATTTACCTTGTCGTGTGGACATAAGGGCGAGTGTCGCGTCTCACGTTTGTCTTTCCACCGCAAAGCTGTATGAATAGTCCCTGTCGAGATCGAAGCGGGAGCGCCGCTTGATCACCGGCAACTGGCTCTGGAAATTTAATAATCGCACGATAAGATTTTGGTTTTATATTAGCATGTACAATACAATACAAATTATTGCACCCAAAAAAAATATATAAAAATAAAAACAATAAATTATCAGTACAACGGCGGTGTTATCGCGATGCGA
Source organism: Pyralis farinalis (assembly GCA_947507595.1). NCBI lineage: Eukaryota > Metazoa > Arthropoda > Insecta > Lepidoptera > Pyralidae > Pyralis > Pyralis farinalis. Next base: position 3,467,397 of record OX382261.1, on the reverse strand, counting down.
TCTCTTCCAGACAACCTTTGGGTAGAGGAGAAATAAGGAAACAAGGAAGGGCCGCGCAGAGCAAATCTTAAGGAAAATAAAATTACATATATATGCATACATGAATATATAAACATGCATATGTTATATATACTAAAATAAATACATAATTAATCTAAATGATATATACAATTATACATATTGAATTAAACAATTTTTAACGGAAGTATCGCGTGTTTTATTTGTTGAACCTGACGTTTCGAATGCTTTGCAGCATCCGTGGTCGCAATAATGTTTAATTCAATGTGTAACAATCGCGAAAACCTAAGACAATACTATGATATATATATTTTATAAATATACACACAGTAAATGGAACTAATAAGACTGAGGGGAAAGCCAGGAAGAATTAAGGTGATTACATAATGTTAAGAGAAAGATAGTGAAGTTTTACAAGACGTTTGAAGGATCGAAGTGATTGAGCATTCCTTATATCAAATGGCAAAGCATTCCATAGGCGCGCTGCCTCGACCGAGAATGAGTTAGTATAGAAATCAGTCATTTTTGATTAGGGCGAGCAGTGATAGCCCAGTGGATGAGGAACCGGCATATTGACCACCTGGTCCCCGGTTCAAATACAGGCGGGGGCTTGTACGACTAAATTCGTGTTTACGAATTTATGTACGTATTTACCACTTGCTCGATGATGAAGGAAAACATTGCGAGGAAACCCGCACGTCCGTCACATTTGACAAGCTCGGTGGCTCAGTCGTGAACGGCGCGACTTTGACACCAACGCTCGTGGATTCGATTCTCACACAAGGCAAACATTTGTGTGCATGAACATGTCTGTTTGTCTTGGTCTGGGTGTTTTAACACAGGTAGGGCGCATCAAAGCAGACCACTTGGGGAAGTACCTACACCTCACAGAAAACCGCAGCCAAATAACAACTCCCTTGAGGGTTGTTGTGTTCCTGCGTGTGAGTGAGGGCACCAGTAAGCTCCCAAGAAGTTGCTGCGTAAGCAGCAGAGGAGGCATCGCGCGAGTGATACTTAATATATCGCAAGCGTTTATAGGCTACGGTACCCGCTTTACATCAGGTGGGTCGTATACTTGTATGCCTCCCGACGTAGTAAAAAAAAGTCCTTAGGACTTCTGGTGGTGGACAACAAACCTCTAGGAAGTTGTTATTTGGCTGCGATTTTCTGTGACATGGAGGTACTTCCCCAGACGGGCTGCTTTGATGCACCCTGCCTTTCTTAAAACATCCAGACCAAGACAAACAGACATGGGAATGGAACCCACGAGCATTGGTGTCAAAGTCGCGTGATCACGACTGAGCCACCGAGCTCATCAATAACCCGAGCCAACCCATATTAGCTTGGTATACACATATGTACACCGGAAACAAACTATCTGCACATATTCGTCCTAGGCTACGTTTTCCGGCTTGTGAGCCCGAGAGCCCCTACATGCTGCGCGAATACTTTATGTCAATCGGTACTGGCACAAGAAACATCAGAAACACTAAATAAAACATAAAAAAAACCCAGCGCGTAACTAGGTCATCCAGGTACTTAAACAACTCTATATAAATAAATAAATTTGAAAGTCGAATTTACGCTAAGCTTGTCTGATGTTAGAACAGGACGTGGATATGGGATTGATGGTTGCTAGTAACTCCACGAGTTTAAAACAAATGGGCTGTCTAGTAACCTTACTTACTGGTAAGGTTACTATAGAGATTATGCATTGGATGGACTACTATCCATCCAATGGGTAATCTTTGTTCAAAACAAGATAAGCATTCCGATAATTTTATATACTACTCTGTGTAAAAAGTATCGGGAATATGTCAATAAAAAGACCCGCGTAAAAGAGGTCGTTCTAATTTTTTTACTGCATGTTGGTAGCACTGTACTGATTTAGCGCGCAAAATTTGAGCGGGATCTGTCATTTAATTTGTTTTAAACTACACTTTTTGTTGGTCATAGTTTTGAGTCCTCGGCGATTTTTACAATGGAAAATATTGTTGAACAAAGAGTGTGCCTTAAATTTTGTGTTTCAAATGATATTTCATGTGGTGAATCACTAAAAATGTTGCGAAATACCTACGGCGAATCGTGTATATCGAAAACAAGGGCTTATGAATGGTATAAGGCTTTTAAAGAAGGCCGAGAAGTAGTAGTAGACTTGCCTCGTTCTGGTAGACCTTCAACCGCTACGACCAGAGAAAACATCGACAGAATCAAGAAGCTAGGCTCGAAAATCGACGTATGAGTCTGAGAGAGTTGGCTAGTGAGGTGAACATATCTTTTAAGTCCGTCCACAACATTCTCATTGACATTTTAGGCATGAAACGCGTCGCCGCTCGACTAGTTCCAAAAGAGCTCAATTTTGTTCAAAAAGCGCAGCGAAAGCATGTCGCTGAAGACATGGTTTCCCGAGCTTCTACGGATCCGACCTTTATGAAACGTATAATAACTGGCGACGAGACATGGGTTTATGAGTACGACATGCAAACAAGCCAACAGTCTTCAGAATGGCGTCTCGAAAACGAGCCGAAACCCAAAAAACCGCGGCAAAGTCGCTCCAAAATCAAGGTGATGCTGACAGTTTTTTTTGACTACCGTGGTGTGGTTCACTCCGAATTCCTTCCAGAGGGAGAAACAGTGAATAAAGAATATTATTTAGGCGTCATGAAGCGTTTGCGTGAGAGTATCCGCCGAAAACGTCCAGATTTGTGGCAACACAACTCATGGATGCTGCACCATGATAATGCACCATCACACACAGCCATTATAGTGAAAGAGTTTTTAGCGAAAAATTCAACAAAAGTTCTCGACCAAGCACCGTATTCACCTGATATGGCTCCGTCTGACTTTTTTTTATTTCCCAAGTTAAAATTACCACTTCGAGGAAAACGTTTTGAGTCGATAGAAGCCATAAAAGAAAATTCGCTGAATGAGCTAAAGGCCATACCGCAAATAGCCTATGAAAAATGTATGGAAGACTGGGTGAAGCGGTGGAGATGTTGTATTGCAAGCGATGGGGCCTACTTTGAAGGCGATAAAATAAATTTAGATGAATAATTTGTATTTTTTGTTTTATTGACAAATTCCCGATACTTAGTACACAGAATGTATATTATATTCTTTTAGATGAATACTTACTAGGGTATCACTCGGCACCCCTCTCAACTTGGAGTTGAGCATGAACGGAACACCTTCCATTCCGTTGTACAGCCCTAGAGTTTGGTAATTGGCATTCTTGGGCAACGGTGCGGGACCTTTCTTCTTGTTGTGCGGGGCGGCGGGGCTGGACTGCGGGAGCGGGGAGCGCGCGGCGGGCGGAGGGGGGCGTGGCGCCGGCCGCGCCGGCTTCACGTTGTACGAGGGGCTGAGCGCCTCGTAGTCGTGGTCCGTGGTGAACTCCTCGATGCTGGGGTACGAGTTCGGTGATTTGAGGTTCAAGTTGTTCATCTCCGCCACGATGGACAGCTTCGGCGGCCGCTCCGGGACCGGGCGCAATCTGGACATGCAATTGTTACTTTAAGAACAGTAAGCAAGTTTAACGACGAGCAGTCTATGAGTTTAAGCAGCTCTCTTAGCAGCACTCCTTTGGATAAAACTTACCTTTGTAACCTACCTATGTAAAAATATTAAGAACGATATATAAATATAAAAAGTTATTATACAAATCATACCAATCAATAAATAATAGTGACTTAATAATCCAATGTAAAAAATAATGACATACACAACAACTACAATAAATTGAATGCGTGACTTCAATTAATAATAATATATTGGCTCAAGAACCAGATACAGAAGGCGGTTCTTCTGGACACGACCCGCATTGTGAGGAGGTTTCTCACTCTAGAGCCCTGACCACCGGTAGCTTGGGTCTTCGTTTCGTTACCGGCGGGTGCAACCTTTTTTTATATTTTAAAATGTATTTCTTTTGTAATCAATTTATGTTTAAAAAAATGGAGACAAATAAAGAAATAGAATAATAATAATAAATATAGTACAGTAAAGAACTCGTCCTCCCAGAAATGCGGCGCCCGACAATGTCTATAATGCTATTTTAATTATGTTTATAAGAACTACTGTACACATTATAACAAATAAATGATATGAATATGACCTCCTGTTGGCGTCCGGCGTGATGTTGGTGACGACGTTCTCGTACTCGTTGGGGCGGTGCGTGGGCGAGGTGTCCGCGCTGCCCCCGCTCACTTTGTAGCACACCATTTTACCATTAATTTCGCTGAAATAAAAAGCGCACGAAAAATAAGTTTCAACCTTGTGTCGCCCTCATTACGCTAACAGTGAGCGGTTAAATATCCGCTGACGTGACTCTGAGCTGCGAATTGGTTGTACATGATATCAGTATTAATAAATGATCAAATAAGCCGCGAAACGCTGGCAAATGTTTGATAAATAAGGCAAACTGACATGCCGGCACAAACTCAGTCAGACGCTTTACTATACCAGAGTTTTATTGTGTATTGCCGGCGTAGTAGGCGCACTTCGTCGCCGATTAGATCAAATTGCGCGCATAATTTTGCTGCGAATCGGCCGCTCACGTAATCAGCCTGCAAGAAGAACGCCGGAAACTGCGTACAGTACGCGTTTAATGAACACTCAATTTAAAATGTGTAAGGAGGCGTATTATAGGCAAACAGTCAGCCGCTCACTGTTCGTTGAACGAGGATGCAGACTTATGATAATAATTACATTTACAATTTTAATATGCAACACTATAAGAGAAGTGCTTTAAGTTTGAAAATTATTTTGTCTGGACACGACTATCCGTGGCCTTGCAGACTCAAACGAATTTCAATGTGTGTTTTTATTCCAAAAGTTGTTTTAGACTATGATTGATGACCACTAATACAGTATTTTTCGAAATAAAGCTATTAGAAGCAATTGAGAATGTTTTTACAAATTATCGATGAACACTGATCTTGATGATCTCATAATACAGTACTGGTGACAGATGTCACGAGAAAGTTTCTGAAGTGCTGCACAGGCAGTATAGCAATGAACGAGAATTACTCGTACGTGTTATAGTAACCTCTTCCATCAAGCGGATCGTATGATGTGTTGCCGCCGAGTGTGATATAAAAAAAAACTGAAAGAAAGCTCCTCACCCGGCCAGGATGAACCCCTGCGGTGCGCTGCGCATCTTGGAGCAGACGATGACGTCAGTGACGGGCGGCTGTGCGGGCCCGGCGGGCGGCGGTGCGGGCGCGACGCAGTGCCGGGAGACCCGCGTGCACAGCCGCCGCTTGCCGGCGCGACCCGCCACGCTGTACCCGGCGGGGGCCGGCTCGCGCTCGCCCACCACCAGCACGCCGTCCATCACGTACCCCGGCACACCTGCAATACACCACGCACCACACAAAACAGTTAGTTAACTGGCTCATTCAAATAATAAAATAATGCAGAGAATAAGAATGGAAGGCCAACAACAATACAACCATACGGCCCACCTGATATAAAGCGGGACCGTACCGTAGCCCATGAACGCATATAGTATATTAAGTATCACTCGCGCGATGCCACCTCTGCTGCTAACACAGCAACTCCTTAGGAGTTTACTGGTGACCTCACTCACACGCAGGAACACAACAACCCTCAAGGAAGTTTATATGGCTGCGGTTTTCTGTGAGGTACCTCCACAGACGGGTTGCATTGATGAGCCCTACATATCTTAAAAACATCCAGACCGAGACAAACAGACATGTTCATGCACACAATAGTTTGTCTTGTGTGGGAATCGAACCCACGAGAGTTGGTGCAAAGTCGCGTTATTCACGACTGCGCCACTGAGCTCGTCAGAATACCTGGATATAGTATTACTGAACAAATATTATTAATTATTTATGAGGTATTTAGTCTGCAGATTATTGTTACGATTACTGAATACTTAAATAAAATAATTTTTGAATTTCATGAAAAAATAATAAATTTCGTTTAAAAACAATCAAAGTGGCTCCCTCGGCAGTGCTATTCTGGCTCGCATTTAAGGTAACGTTTGTTTGCGTTTCAGAGCCAAGGCCACCTCAACAGCACTTGGTGCCGCGGTACATTTTTTGAATGCAACAAACGAAGCTCTGTCAAGAGGGAGAGAACAACTACACTTAAGGCGGGCCTTCCCCACATTCGTTTTCTTTTCGTTTAATTTTAGACATAGGTGGGAAAGTCGGCTTTAATAAGGTACCCCGCCTGCCGAAATACCTCCACCTTACACGCGCTCGTAAATAACCTCTGAAGGGCTGTTCAATTCTTAGGAATGAATAAGGTCACCAAGTCCTTGTATTGCAAGCGTCCGTCGGCTATGGTAATCGCTTCACATCAGTTCAAATGGTTATTTGACTTTATAAAAGGCGTTTGAGTGACAACTACCACACCAACCCTAACTCACCCCACTGCAGAGATATCGGTCTCCCTTCAACCGAAGGGGTTTAGAGCATATTCCACGGCGCTGCACAACTGCGGATTGGCGGAGGCCAGTGTTGTCAAGCCGCCCGAAGGCCGCTGACTTAGCTTAACAAACGACTGTCATCTATCAACAACAGTAGGGACCGACAGCTTAACTTGATCTCCGAGACACGGAGAAGCTCGAGATAGATGAACATCCAAAGACAGGCTGAGGTCGACGTTGCTTAGAATGACTACCTTTACGCGCAACGATGGATGGAATGACAACTATCAATATTAAATGTACTTATTATGTCTGCTCCGACCATATCTAGTCTACCTTACGTAAGCGTCTATAATAAACCTAAAAATATCCTCGTTTAAATGCAAATCAACTAACACGAATCATAATTATCACCTAGCATATCTAGCTTATCCTTCCCTATAATTTATTACCTAACTGCCGATGATAATGGCGCCAAAAAGAATACAGTGAGAACATAAATATTATCCCACGATGATGATTAACTAATTTAATATTAATAAGAAGGTAAAAAACATAAGATAAAAGAAACATCTATAGTTATATGTATATAGTCGTATGTATTTATATGTATGTTGGTACACATTCAACGTGTGGGTCGCGAAGCCTCTTTAAGGGGGTCGCCGTTTGAGGTATTGTCGCAAATGCTTTTCTGTGGAGACGATTGGCGACGCAGTCGATGTTAAATTATGACAGTTTAAGAAAAAATAAATTAGTTAATAGATTCAGGCGTTATTTTGCGAAAGTCAATTAAGTAAAAAAATAAATTATCACGTTGTATGGGTTATATATTTGTGATATAAAAAATAATAATATTTGTGAACATATTTGTAATTATCAATTACCCGGCGGTGAAAGAAACATCGTGAAATCTATAAAAACCTAGAAAATTATGATTCTAGGCGACGTGTGGCCTAAGTTTTAAGAAAGGTCTTTTTTTTATACAACTCCGGAAGGAATACAAGCATACTGCCCACCTGATGTCAAGCGATTACCGTAGCCTATGGACGCTTATAATACATTAAATATCACTCGCGCGATGCCACCTCTGCTGCTAACACGGTGACTCTTCGGGAGCTTACTAGTGACCTCACAGAAAGCAACACAACAACCCTCCAGAGAGTTGGTATTTGGCTGCGGTTTTCTGTGCGGTGGAGGTACTTCCGCCGACGGGTTGCTGTGACGCGCCCTACCTCTCGTAAAAGTAATTCTATTATATAGTAAGCGTTCATCTCACCACAAACCATGACTCCATCGACCTTGCGGTCATTTGAGTCGAAATGCTCATTTGAGTCGTAACCGATCAGTTACCACGGCGAGAGCGTCAAGTCTATTGGTTCACCGTGTGACTGCTGAACAGATTCGACCATTGGCCCACGCCAATGAAAGTGAACAAGCCCGCTTCTTTGTCACCCTCCCTTAGAATTATAATCAAATCGAAATGTGTTTTCGCATTACTTTTTTATAGATTACGTCGGCAGGCATACATAATAATGTTTATATCTTGACGGGCTCGGTGGCGCAGTCGTGAATGACGCGACTTTGACACCCAACGCTCGTGAGTTTGATTCCCACACAGGACAAACATTTGTGTGCATGTCTTAGTATTTTTAAGAGAGGTAGGACGCATCAAAGCAGCCTGTCTGGGGAAGTGTCTCGACCAGGCCAGCCAGGATATCCATCACATTAATACACTCTTGAATAAAAAATAAATTAAAATTTTAAATGATATATGATAAACTAATATCCATAGTTAAATTACATAGGATTTTTTAGTAGGGTTTTTTTTTAATTTTCAAGTTATTGTTTGTATATATGTATTTTTATTATACAACGTTGGGAGACATATCAGCATACGGCCCACCCGATGTAAATGTTACCCCTGCTGCTAACACAGTTACTCCTAGTATTCTCCTTACCCTAGTATATCCTTATCATAAGCTTAGTGGTGAATTACTCACTTGCAAGAACACAACAACCCTATAGGGAGTTGTTATTTGGCTACGGTTTTCTGTGACGTGGAGGCACTACTACCCTAGACGGGCAGCTTTGATGTGCCGTACCTCTATTGAAAGAATTTTGCATATTTATATGCCACATTTGTGTTATTTACGTGCGACAGAGACATGATACGTTGGTTCGGACACGTAGAAAGAATACAAGATAAAAGTACGACGAAACAAATATACAATGCGAAAGTGGAAGGATGTAGGAGCCGAGGAAGATCAAGACTCATCTACAATGACCAAATTGGTCGTGTTTTAGGAGAAGGTGACGTCAGGTGGGTACCTGTGTCTCACCTATTTCTACCGCTAAGCAACTATATTTATAGTTTTGAAATTAAACTATTTTTAACGGAAGTATCGCGTGTTTTATTTCATTATTTATTTATTTATATATATATTATATTATATATTTATTTATTTATTATATTAGTCTTTCCTGCGACCACGGACGCTGCAAAGCGTTCGAAACGTCAGGTTTCAACAAAATAAATAAAACACGCGATTCTAAGACAATACTATATTTATAGCTGTGTTCCGGTTTGAAGGGTGAGATATGGCAGAGAAAATACTGGCATTTCTTCTTCGGCAATGGGCATTTTCGAAATGGTGGTAGATTAAAAAAGAGATATTAAAACAAAAAAAAGCAATCGAAAATAATTAAGATTTGACGGGGAAACATTTCGTTGCTCATTTTATAATATTCAGGATGTGCTTTGACAAAAATACAGACATCTCTTATATCCATGCAAGGTAAAGACAAAATGTTGCATGCCTTGAACAGAGGTCTACAACTGTCCAAATAACATCCTGTCTTTATGATCCTGACTCAACGCATCTGTATTTTACGCTACTCAACGCTCAATATTTAGTGTCCCTTTTGCACTTCTGGTTAATAAATTAAAAGATAAACAAGAGTTTTCTGAGTTGTCAAGGATTCACGGGAAAAATAGAGAATTTCATTCACTTGTACCAACACTACATCATTCGTAATAGTTGCGTTAGTTCAATTTTTTTTTTATACTAACGACGGGAGACATACAAGCATACGGCCCACCTGATGTAAAGTGGGTGCCGTAGCCTATTAACGCTTGCGATATATTATCACTCGCGCGATGCCTCTTCTGCTGCTTACACAGCAACTCCTTGGGAGCTTACTGATGACCTCACTCACATGCAGGAACACAACAACCCCCTAGGGAGTTGTTATTTGGCTGCGGTTTTCTGTGAGGTGGAGGTACTTCCCCAGACTAGCTGATTTGATGCGCCCCACCTCTCTTAAAAAAATCTATTTTCCTCTCTTTAAAATACAATGCAAAATGACAAATCTGAATCTGAATCATTATCTTTGTTTTGTTCGGGTTTAGTTGTAATCTCTATATAATCATTAATTACCTCTGTGACTAGTATTTGCTGTACAGATGGTGAATATGCTAACAATGCGGTGCTATGTGTAATAATGCATTACGCATTCTGATGCAGTTATCATGTTGCTATCGTGCATGATATGGAGGTCGACAAATAAACTGTCGTCTTAACTTATCATCATCGGAATATCCCAAGGTGGTAGATCTCTGTTGCTATACTTTGGAGATATTCCACGAAACGAGAGTTCTGTACTCAACTATCATTTCGGGATAGTGCACTACCTTACGAAGTAATATTATATGTTTAATACACAAGTATTTATAGATATATTACTATAGATTATGTATAAATATATTATATATGAATACATTTTCCCAAACTTATAGGTTATGTTATGGAAAATGTAATTATAATATAAATACTTCACCCTGCATAACCTTTATCTCCCAGCCAATTATTTGTCTTTTGTACAAGTCTGTCTGTTGTCAGCTTACAATTCGTCTTTTGTAGGTGATGTTGTTTATTGAGTTTTTAGTTAAAAAACGTCTTTAATTTCTAGTTATTAGAGTACCTCTTCCAGGAGAGGCTGCCCACTCAACTCATCAATCCTGGATAACTGAATCGAAATGTCTTTACTTTCCGGTTTAGTTCAAAATCAGTAGCGTATTAATGTGGAAACGCGTGACGTCATATGTAAGTAAATAAACTACCAGCTATAAAAGCTATTATTGTAATTGTTTGACTAATAACAAACAAAATAAGTTACAAACAAATTAGTTAATGCTACAAACTTTGCAATAGCTTAATTACAGTAATAAAGTGATAGTTTTGACGTCTTGTAGTTTGATTACATTTGTACTTAAACGTGTTGTTTAAGCGACATTTTTAAATAAATAATCTTTAGAGATGATTAATTAGATAAACTTTTTAAAATGTTTCCCTATTGTACGGTTCTAAGATTGGCAATACTGTGAGTGCTTTGTTGATAACGGCAATAGGAAATGAATAAACAATCTTATCACGATAATGAATATATACCCGACAAAAATTATCCTTTTTTTTTTAAAGAATTGTCTTCTTCGTCGGGCCCAGGATACTTGGCCCTTAAAAAGTACAACCAGTCAAACAGTGGCGGCGCTAGGCGTCGGCGATCGCCGAGACGGACTCGCGCCTGATAACCATAGAAATATACCAACCATAGAAACATAACAAGATACGCCTGTACAAGCACACAAATGTTTGTCCTATTTGGGAACCGAATCCACGAGCTTTGATGTCAAAGTAGCGTTACTAACCACTGCGCCACCGAGCTCGTTTATTAGTAAAAAAGAATTATTTAGTACATAATTCAGTTCATATAATTTAACATTTTGTTTCTGACTGGAAAATGAGAGAGGCCTCGAAAGTCTGATGTACACGTTTCATCTAATGCCGCCACGGTAGCGAAATACTAGTATCTAATAAGTATATGCCATATTTCATACATACGAGTATTTCGACTATCTTGGAACGGGTTTTTAGTTTTTGGATGAAATTTTGTATTTAGATAATGTATGTAATTGCTTTTTAACTTTATATATATTCTTTATTGCACACAAATAAAACAAAATAATAAGTGTCACATATAGTGTACAAAGGCGAGCTTATCTCACCAAGAGATTTCTTCCAGCCAACCGTAATCAACGTGGAAACATATTGTAAAAGGGTTACGACAATTATATGTGCAAACTAAAACCTGATACTTACAGTAAAAAAACAAAGTTCTAAAATACATCAAATGTAAGAAAAACTTTAAATCTGTAGTTACATGAAAAAACGCCGATCACAGCTCGTTTCTCCAGGTACTTACTGTTTATTACTAATTAGCTAAACCTGATATGCTTCGATGCTAGTAGTTTTTATAGTGAAAACTTCTTTACCATCGTTGTGATTTGAAATTCGATGAAACGAAAAAGCGACAATAAAAAGAAACAACCAGATACATGTATAGGATTTAAAGTGCTAGGGAATGAGATAGAAGACATTATGCAGTGTTTATTAGAGGGTGTGAGCATTGTACGTGTATTAGAACGTGTGTGTGCGCGCTTGCGTATAACTAAGCAAGGCGTCATAACAACCGTGGTGTATTGTACACGTGTATTGTTTACATATTTCATTATTTTAATAAAATCATTTTTCAAATATGATCAATATCATCATAAATGAACCCTACAAATCCTACCCCTGAAATTCTACATTCGTCTCATTATCTTGTGGTTCAAATTTTTGAAGGACTCACTTCTATAGCATGTGAACTGCACACTTTTGTTTTTTGTTTTGCTTTACTATTCCGGTAACATTTCGAAGTTAACCCACAGCGTTGAGCTTTTTTTTTATATCACTAAGGTGGCAATCAAGCATACGGCCTGCCTGATGTTAAACAGTCACCGTAGCCTATGGACATTTGCAACACCAGGGGCGTCACTCATGCGTTGCCGACCCTCTAAAAACCTCTTCATGCATTTCTTGAAGAACTCCATGCTGTAGTCACTTGGAAAAACCTCGGCTGGGAGCTCATTCCACAGCTTGAGTGTTCTCGGAAGAAAACTTCTCTGGAACCGCACAGTACGCGACCATTGCGGTTCAAGCGTGTGAGGGTGAACTCCCCGCCGTCGGCGAGCGGTGCGGTTATAAAAAGTTCGCTTCGATCAAATGAATCGTTCATATATAGAATAAGAATACATGTTAGAATTTCTTATATATCTTCTTAATATCTTTACTATGTTAATTAGAATTACGATCAAGTATACCTACAAAAAACATGTTGTGGTTTTTTTATGATTATTCGACTGTCGTTTAATGACTATAGTAAAATCGAAAAATGACAAGAAATTCGTCGACTCACCTTCAGTCTTGGACAAGCAGATGTAGTGACTAGGCTTCTTGGTGAACAGGCCATTCTGGCGCATGAGGCCCGCGTCCGCGTCCTCGTCGTACGTGCGGCTGACCGGCCAGTATCCTGTACACATATCGACCGTATTACACATGTATGGACAAGTGAATGAGTGTACTTATTAGTGCCTTACCCAGATTTACGAACCTCAACCCCCCGTAATAAGAAACTAAAAAGCTTACAAATATAGAGAGCTCGATGGCGTCGTTGCGCGTGTCATTCTAATCGAACACGCAGGTTAAGACAACGTCGACTGCAGCCTGTCTATCCTGGGTTTATCTATCTCAAGTTTCTCCGTGTTCGGAGGGCATGTTAAGCCATCGATCCCGGCTATTGTCGGTAGATAACAGTCGTTAAGCTAAGTCAGTGGGCCACAGGCGGCTTGACACTCTGGCCTCCGCCAATCCGCATTTGGGCAGCGTGGTGGATGGAGTATGCTCTAAACCCCTCCGGTTGAAGGGAGACCCGTATCCCTGCAGTGGGATGAATAAATAAATAAATATAAATATTCTCGGACAAATTACACAGCGCCACCTAGCCCTAAAGTAAGCGAAGCTTGTGTTATGGGTGCTAGAGAACTGATATACGTAAATACATTTTTTTTTGTAAATACATACTTATTATACATAGTAAATACCCAGACCAAGACAAACAGACATGTTCATGCACACAAATGTTTGTTCTGTGTGGGAATCGAACCCACGAGCGTTGGTGTCAAAGTAGCGTAACAGCGCGTTTCACCACTGCGCCACCGAGCTCGTCATATAATAAATAATAAGGGTTGATGTGGGTGGATCGTTCGTTCCTATATATGAAAGTCTTCTTTTCCTTAGCGTTATTCCGTTTTTAATCCATTGTGATTGGCGGGGCCCGCTACATAAAGCCTAAGGATTTAGCGAAGATACTGATTTTTAAATGGAGTGACTGCCGTTAGTCCTTCACACCCCGGAGGGAAAACCAGACCTGTCATAAGTCGCACGTATTTCGAAATACAATTTCTTGAACGTGCGGATATCTTCACGATGTTTTCCTTCAGCGCCGAGCAAGTGATAATTACAAATATAACGAACGATATGTGAATGTATCTGGTGAAATTAGATTGGGTTAGGCTTGAAGATTGCATTCCCACACAAAATAAACATTCCAGTACATGAACATATACACTTGTCTTTGTCTAGGTGTTATTAACAGGTAGGGCGCCGCAAAATAGCCCCACCGGGAAAGTATGTACCTTTCTTCTCACCAATTGAGCAAATCAACAAAAATATATACACAGATAATGTTTTGGTTTGTGGTTCCCTTCAAAAGTTTATAATTCGGACTTTCAATCTGTTTTTTTATTTACACCACTAAAATTAAAAATGGATTATTTTTAAATAAAAAAAAACCGCCTTCAAAATACACCCAGAAACTAAAAAGCGAAAAATAATGGGTGTGGTGGGAGTCGGTGCCAGTCGCATAATATCAATTGATAATATCAGTATACGTATACCGGCACCGATTCCAAAAATCGTAATCGTGACAATTTTTTTTTCGATTTTTAGTTCCTAGGTGTTTTTTGAAGGCAGATTTTTTTTATTTTAAATCAATTTATGAGCACGTTACATTGAGCACAGCAAAGGAAAATAGCCCTTACGGGGGGTCAACCGTGAACTTTGCCGACTGCTATTTGATAGCCGTACTGTATTGCACACAATAGCCGCATTGTGTTAGGGCTTGGTGAATTAGGGCTACGGCTTGTGCAACTTATTATACTCATTTTTCCTTTTGAAGTACCCAAGTCTTTAATGAAAACTCCGTGTTTGGACATGAACAAGTGCATTTTTTAGGGTTCCGTACCCAAAGGGTAAAACGGAACCCTATTACTGAGGCTCCGCTGTCCGTCCGTCCGTTCGTCCGTCCGTCCGTCCGTCTGTCACCAGGCTATATCTCATGAACCGTGATAATTAGACAGTTGAAATTTTCACAGATGATGTATTTCTGTTGCCGCTATAACAACAAATACTAAAAAATAGAATAAAACAAATATTTAAGGGGGCTTCCATACAACAAACGTGATTTATTTGCCTTTTTTATAGATAATGGTACGGAACCCTTCGTGCGCGAGTCCGACTCGCACTTGGCCGATTTTTTTTATACAACGTCTGGAGGCATACAAGCATACGGCCTACCTACCTTGCAATACATTGAGTATGGCTCGCGCGATGCCATCTCTGCTGCTTACACAGTAGCTCCTTAGGAGCTTACTGGTGACCTCACTCACACGCAGGAACAAAACAACCCTCTAGGGAATTGACTGCGGTTTTCTCCGAGGTACTTCCCCAGACGCCCGTTAGCAGCCGCTTTGATGCGTCCTACCTCTCTTAAAACACCCAGACATGTTCATGCACACAAATGTTTGTCCTGTGTATCAGGCAGGCCGTAAGATTGATTACCACCTTCGTAGTTAAAAACACAAACATATAACATTAAGAACAGAATCGGCATTACAGAGTCCTAGCGAGGTAATTTTAATTACTACTCATAAATTAGCAACTTTAAACCAAATTATTCTATAAAAAGAACGCTGCAAAAAATTACTAAACTATACACACAAAAAAGTTAGTAATTGTTTTACTAAGTCGCACATACAGACAATGCGTGCGCCATTATGCAAGGCATACGGCCCACCTGATGTAAAGTGGTTACCGTAACCCATCAAGTATCGCTCGCGTATTGTCACCCTTCATGCTATCACACCAGCTACTTACGAGCTTACTGGCAACCTCATTCGTTAGCACGAACACAACTTCCCTCATAGAGTTGTTGGCTACGGTTTTCTGTGAATTAGAGGTACTTCCCTAGTCGGAATTTGATGTGCCTTACCTCTCTTGATCTTAGAGCAGTGTCCAGCAATTGTGTTCAATCCACACATTTTAGATATACACGTAGGAAAATATATTGTTTTATACAACGGTAAGCTGTTACCGTAGCCTATGAACGCTTGCAATAAATTAAGTATCAATAGCGCGGTGACACCTCTGCTGCTAACACAGCAACTCCTTAGGAGCTCATTGGTGACCTCACTCACTCGCAGGAATATAATAACCCTCCAAAGAGTAGTTGAGAGTGTGCATGAAAAGAGCTATGAATGTCACAGAAGCGAGTGAAGTATGCAAGGACCGCGTCTTATGGCGCTCGGTTCTCTCTACCTACCCCGCAAGGGACTTGGCGTGAAGATATACATACATACATACAAAGAGTAGTTATTTGACTGCGGTTTTCTGTGCGGTGGAGGTTGACCATACGGGCTGCTTAAATGCGTATGCCGTATGCCTACCTCTCTTGAAACGCAATCAGACTAAGACAAACAGACATGTTGGTGCACGCAAATGTTTTTAGTATAGAATTGACATAGAAAACACTTGACGAGCTCGGTGGCGCAGCGGTTAGTAATGCTACTTTGACACCAACGCTCGTGGGTTCGATTCCCACACAGGACAAACATTTGTGTGCATGAACATGTCGGTTTGACTTGGTCTGAATGTTTTTAACAGAGGTACGGCACGTCAAAACAGCCCGTCTGGGGAAGTAACTCCACCTCACAGAAAACCTCAACCAAATACCCACTCACTGGAGGGTCGTGTTCCTGCGTGTGAGTGAGGTCACCAGTAAGCTTCAAAGAAGTCGCCATAATAGCAGCAGAGGTGACAAGCGTTCATAGGCTACGATAACTGCTTCACATCAGGTGGGCCGTATGCTTGCATGCCTCTCGACGTTGTATATAAAGAAAACTTTATAAGATATCACAAGAAGTCTAGAACTGATATGGTCAAGACAAACACGGTCAGTCTAATCACCATTATGGTTTCTTATGAGATTATACTAGGTATTTAGTATAGGACGGACATAGAAAACAGTATTCAAAACAGCTGTGTAAGTCGTTACCTGTGGGGCACTTGGTGACGGTCTCCACGATCTGCAGCGACAGCAGCGGCCGCTCGTCGGGCAGGGCGCCGTCAAGCGCGCTCAGCACCTTCGACATGGCGGCCTATGGCATTTCTGAGGTGACACTCCTCCGGCACCAGCACGCGGCTGCACAGCTTGCTACCTGCACACAAACGATGATATTGCATCATTCAGAATTGAATCTAACAATATGATAGATTTACGGAGGAGGAGTACCTAATTGTGAAGATTCTAATTGAACACACAGGTTAAGCAACGTTCTCACTCACCATCTATTTCCACTACCTTATCATTATCAAGATTGTATCTTGCAAAATCGGAAATTATCCTGATTATTAGTTTATGTAAAAATTTCCTTATTTATCTACCTTCAATGCAAATCTTCGATCCAAAACCTTTGTCAGAGTAGACCAGGCGCTATACTTATGACTCGGTCCTTAACATACTTCACTCACTTCTTTAATATTCATAGCTCTTCGCACGTTCGCTGGTTTCTAGGCTTCCTGTTATCATCACCTTCTGATAAAACATGACTAATTTGGCGAGTCTTGGCATTCGTCGTCTCCTACATACTTCCACTTTTGCGTTGCATATCTGCATCGTGATTCTTTGCCCCTCCATTTCCGTACCGACGGACCGCCAACGCGACGGTTCTTCTTATTTTAACATCGATGCTCTCTATCAAACCAATTACATTTTTTACATCATCATAGCGACCGCGAGAATTCAGTTATGTTTCTAACATATTAACTTAGTGGAAATTAAGTTTCTTAAAAAACTTTCATAAAGTTATGCGTTTGAAGGAAAGTAAGACACAAGTTAATATTGCACTTGACATTGAAGTTGATTGACGTCGGATTTCAGTTAGATTTGAGTCAAGTTAGTGTCAGGGTAGGTTGTCACAAGTTACATTTTGGTCTAATTTAGATCTCCTTAAGCCAATTTTGGAGCAGTTTTGAATAGATATAAAGAAAAATATATACAACAACAACATAGCATACCAACAAGCATAAATTTTAAGAAATAATAAAAAATCCTACATAATTTTAATTATGCTTTTCAAGTACTGTACGAAATCCGCCATCATTTGATCAGCTTAACAGGCAAAAATATATAGAAAGGTAATTGAAAGGAGACTGAGGGTGAAATCTGACCATAGACCAGAAGGTTTTCTGCGGTTTTCTGGATCTTGAGAAAGCATTTGATAGAATTGTGCGAAAGGAACTATGGGGCATATTGCCGAGATATGGGATTGACTATGCACTGCTCCGTGCTGTGCAGTCCATCTACAAGAATTGCTCAACATGTGTACGCATAGATGACAACATGTCACCCTGGTTTGATGTCAAAATTGGTGTCAAACAGGGTTGCATGTTGTGTGCTAGGCTGTTTATTCTGTATCTCGATAGTTGTCTACAGAGAATAAGATCGACGAATATAGGATTACGCATGGGTGACCTAGTGGTGAATGTCTACTTTATGCAGACACATATTTTTTTTTATAAAAAAAAGGCTTATTATTGAATGCGAAGAAGATAATACAATGATATTTGAAAGTGAAGAAACCAGAACCAATGTAAGGATTACGGTTGGTGACGAAGTGTTGGAAAAAATGAATGAGATTGTATACCTTGGATGCGCTTTCATCAGGGATGGAACCTACACAATTGATGTGGAATGACGAGTGAGTGCTGGGAATAGTGTCAATGGAGCGTTGGGAAAACTTGTTGGCAGTAAAAGCTTGAGCCAGAAGGCACACGTCGCTATACACAATGCAGTGTTGGTCCTACCGCATACTTATGGAAGCGAGAGCTGAGTATGGCAGAGAGCATGAAAGTAAAATAAACGCGGTTGAGATGCGAGCGCAAAATTGGTGGCGTAACGCTTGTGGACCGTATTCGCAATGATAATGTTAGAAACAGAGCTGGTCTGAAAGAGAGTGTCGGTGTGCAAATAAAAAGAGGCATGCTCCGTTGGTTCGGACATATACGAGTAGAAAGAATGCTGGAAGAAAGAATTACGTGTTTTATCAGAAGGTGATGTCAGAAGCCTTAGAAACCGGCGAGCGTGCACAAGAAGAGCAATGAATGCTAAAGAAGCGAGTGAGGTTTGTAAGGATCGAGTCACGGTGGCGCTTTGTTCTCTCTGCCTACTCCGCAAGGGATTTGGCGTGAAGTTATAGATAGATACAAAATCCTCATTGCGTGCGTCCGACTCTCACTTGACGGACATTATTTTATTTATTTAACACAGGTATACAGCCATTTTCTTACTTTTTAGTGTTCCGTACCCAAAGGATTAGTACTAAGGCTCTGCTGTCTGTCTGTTAGATACGGGGCTGTATCTTTTAAACGGTAATAAAGTCCAATAAAACGCTTGAAATTTTCACGGAATATGTATTATTTACTACGGCCGCTATAACAATAAACAATACAAATAACAAAAAAAACAAAAATTAAACAGAACTATACAACAATATACGGAAGTCTACGTGGCTAGTGGTAGGGAAACCTTTGTGTACGAGTCCGATTCGTTTGTGGCCAGTTTTCACTGCACCGGAAAAATCACTTTCGTTTCGTTAAATTCGTCGTGATAACCAAGACGTGCAGTTAGGTCGTACACGATTACACTGACGTCTGTTAGGTGGTAATAGGTTGTTACACACACTCTCGTATCAATCTGAACTCTCATTCTCTACGCCAGCACACAACTATATTGATTATAACTCGTAACTGTACTAAGGGACTCACTATCATCTTTACAGTCAAAGCCAACCACACTTACATGAATAGAGCTATGAATGTTAAATAAACTCTGCACGCAAATTCTATTAAAAAAATGCAAATACACTGCCGGTGCACAAAATGTTTCGTATATTCCGTTATGCGATCTAACAGCAGCGACTTTGCAGCAGCGCTGCAGAAAATGACTCGTTATGATATTAAAAAACTGACTGAGCTGCACATTTACTGTTGAATTATTTCGACATTAGAATAGCGTGGAAAAAATTTCATTTCATTTGCAAAAATTTTGCGAAAGCTGGTCGTAAGCTACTCTCATACTATGTCGTCGTTCCTCTTTACCAATTTGAAATACTTCCATGCCGCCAACCAAGGGCAATGAGCCGCCTAAAACTATCGTCTAACTTTCGGAGACATTATTTTTACAGATAAATCCTATATCCACCACTCCATGTCAATATTTTTTTATTTAGGACTTAAATCTGCGAAGCTTATGCAACGCGTGTTCATCCAGTGGGAGTGAAGAATTCAAAAGTGTGGTCGGGAATGAACTGGATGATTTTGTGTTGTTGGACGTTTATATGATTGGACTTTTTTATAGCTGGATAATAATATGATTGTACTTTTTTTTGATTCGACATTTTTATCGTATGACATTTGTAGTATATTGGACATTTTTACTGGTGGACAGTAATCATGCGAAGCAATTAAAAGTTATAGCTTGCCTAAAGGACTAGCCTCAAATGTGGTAATATGACAAGCGATATGTAGTTCATTCGCAGGATACGCAAAGTTGCGGCATTGTGGCGCTGCGCGATCGCTGCAGTGCATAAAATTTTAACAGAATAATGTATTGAAACTGCGGCATACTACTATTAATAACAGATAATATAATTTTACTTGCAATAACGCTCAAATTATATCATTTTTAATTTATATAAAAACACAAACTAATTTAATTTTACCTAACATTTTATTTTATATAATTATCACTTGTCATAAATTCTCTTTTTATATAACGTTAATTCGCCTTCTTTTTTTCTAATTCAAGAGTACTTAAGTATTACAAGCAGTCCGACATTGATGGGTTAGGTTAGGCTTGTGACCGTCAAAAGACCAGCGAGCGAAGCTCGACATGCGTTTGATCATAATTCAATTAGGAAATGTCTACTGTTCCTTCAGTTCAAATAATATTATTCGAAATGAAAATTAGTTCAAATATGTTTATGTCGATTGAATATTTATGTCAAATGGTTATAAAGTAAATGAATATTAGGTCACATAGATAATTATGCTAACTGACTTTATATGAAGCGACGTTAACCATAAAAAAAAAATCTATACAGATAAATAAAATTAGAGTGTCTGTTTGTAATATTAAAATAACCGCTTTTTACTATATGCATATGGATGTATACACGGTACATATACCAAAATGAATATTTTTACAATTTTTGTCTGTCTGTCTGTTTGTTCTTGGACTGGACTTTCACTGGCAGATAGCTGATGTAATAAGGAGTAACTTAAGCTACTTTTATTTTAGATTTTTTATTTATTTTTATTAATGTAAATAAATAATATTCCACGCGGAATTTTTTTTTAAATATTGTTCGGCGAAACAAGTGAGAACCTTGAAACTGCACTACCGCTACTCGATGACAAGCGTAAACGGGCAGCTGTAGTTTTTTAGTAGAATTAGTTTACTGTTCGCTATGAATTTGGCGTGAAGATATAAAAGTACATTATTGTTTAGGTCGTATTCGCTCCGGTATGCCATTTGTTTTCAATTCCTTTGTTTCACAGTGCGCGCTACAGCGGCCAAAGATAATATGCTGTGATTCCGAAGATGATCATTGAAACAAACCCCGTATTACGTGAAATAAATAACACAACGACTACTGCTGCTGCTGATGCTAATAAGACTCTCTACGACTTCTGCTATTAAGACTAAGACCATAGAGAGTTACTGTGCTTCTTCTGCGAGTGACTGATATTACCGGCAAGTTGATGAGCCAGCAACGTGATACTCCTACGAGTTCTTATATAACAAGCGTTCATAGACTACGTTAACGATTGTACAGCGTGGTAGTATCGAACGTATGGTTCATATAAATTTATATTATATCAGCACCTGGGGACTGGAGCCTTTAAAGGTGTATATTTATGTTTAAGGTATATATATATATACATATTGCGTTTGTAGGAGTAGGGAGATTTGGAACTGACTTCCCCTCTTGGTAAAGTGAGAGACAGCAATATGACATCAATTCCAAAACTTCCTACTCCTACAAATTTCTTCTGATTAAATTCGTTGTGAGTTCCAAGGCAGCTGTAGTTTTAACCCCCAGGACAGCAATGAAGCTGTTAATTCTGGCTACACAGGAGACAGTGGTGGGCCTGTCCTGATAAATATATATATATATATATTGCGTTATATCAAGAAAGGTTGCACTATATAGGTTAAAAAGCATAACTTTACCAAATTCAAAATATGATCCAAATCGTTAGGTATGTTCCCGAGATAAAAGAGATACATTTAAACGTACAAGAATTGCTCGTTAAATAAGATATTGTTCTCATTTGCTACTACATTTTCAGCTAATCTCGCATTTATTATTATAAGTAACAATATCCGTAAGTAAAACCTATGCAGGCATCTTCACATGTCTTTCATAAACTCAGTGCGGGTCACACCAAACGTTCATTAAGTGGACCGCGCGTGGTCGGCGACAGGCGGTGGCCGGCGATAGCGGACTGGCAGGCAGGACGTCACGCACACGTTCTAATTAATGGCCGCTGATCACCATTGCGGCATATGACTGCATCACAAGAAACTTCTGAGAATATGTCTAAACCGCAACACAGAGTTTCTTAGTAAAACCAAAAATACACACTAATCAAATCTCATGTACGATTACCGAACGAAGTACTTTAACTATCATGTTTCTACATAGAAGCGAGGTTTCTATACATAGGTGCTACAAATAAAGATGAACTATATAACTAGTCTGGCCATAAATACTGTTACATAGAAACTTCTCCTTTTTCAACTCTATATTTATTTTGAATTTGGAACGCGTTTATTATGTTAAAAACTACTTTCGATTTCCCGCCGTTTTACATATTTTTTTTCGTATTTATTATTAAATTACAAGGAATGCGGTGTTAAAGAAAATAGGATTGCAGTGATTGCCTTGAAGAATGTGGGTATGGAGCCGTCGATCATATTCAAGACACTTCAAAAACCGGGTATCAGCCGTATATATGTATATCGTTCTATCGACAGATATACCAACACTTCCACTGTTGAAGACCATAAAAGATCGGGGCGACCGCGTGCTGTTAGAAGTATAAAGACTGTTAATGCTGTTATAGCATTCGCCGAAACCCCCATTAGGAAACAAAAAATCTTATCGCGAGAAATGAAGATTCCCGCCAGGACTCTGTCGTGTATACTAAAACAAGACCTGAACCTCAGCGCTTATCATCGATATACAGGCACGCCCTAAATCAAACCCTACAGTTGAAGAAAGTGGATCGATCAAAATGCCTTCTGCCCTGATACGCAGGTGAAGGCACACTATCCTCTTCACTCATACTCATACATTATCCTGCGTCTGTAATGGTTTGGTGGAGGGTGTCTTATCAAGGAGTCACAAAGATTCATTTTTGGGAAAAAGGAGTGAAGACTTTAGACAAAGTGTATCAAGAGACTGTCTTGGATCGTGTTGTGAAACCTCTCAGCAATACACTTTTTAAAAATGTACCGTGGATTTTCCAGCAGGACTGCACCTTGTCCAAGGCACGAACTACCCAAGCCTGGCTCGAAATCAACGTTCCGAACTTTATAAGAGCGGAAGACTGGCCCCCGTCTAGCCCAGATCTGTACCCCTTAGACTACAAATTATGGTCAGTTTTAGAGGACAAGGCCTGCTCGACATTGTGTCTCCTCAGAAATCTCTGGAGCAAGTAGTGGCTAAATTTCCCATGGAAACAGTGCGTAAAGACATTCGTGGCCAGACAGACAGAAAGCCAATTCGAAAAGAATTTTTATTTTTATTTTTTGCCGAGACGTCCATAAATAATTAATAAGTTTTATTAAGATTACTTTATAAAAAAAAAATGCATATTCATTTGGAACAGAACTTATGGCAGGAGGTGTAATATGTTGTCATTCAAAATTCAATTTTCAAGGGGGTCATGTGCCACAAGCGTGCTCGTTCACGGCCCCTGTCAATCAATCAGATTGCAATTCTGGACCAAGAGCGCACCGATATGTGTGGATTAGGGCATCACCTGGAGGCGACGCGCATCTATCCGCCGCCCTCGCTGCGAATGATGCTGCATGCGGTGGTGGAGGCCGCCACCCACCACGCAGCGCTAATTCCGGAGGGTCGAGGAGAGCTGAGTGCTGCATGTGAGACGTGAAGTGAATGATAAGATGAACGAGCTGATGGACGTAATGAATGAGAGAAGTTTGGATGCATCATGTGTGACCTCGCAGCAGGCATCTAGACCTAGTCCATATGGGCAAAAATACACAATAAAGCTCAGATGGTTTTGTAACAATTAAACCATGGGAATCGTTACGGAAAAAAAAATATTCTACTGCGGTAGTTTTCCAATCGAATACAATAATAATTGTCCAAGACATAATAGGTTAACCTTCATTGGTTTGACGTCGTATATAAAAAACCGGCTAAGTGCGAGTCAAATTTCAAACGTCTACCTGTTGCCGTTATCAATATCCAGCAAAAACGAGCAAATAAATCACGTTTGTTGTATGGGAGCCCCCTTAAATATTTATTTTATTCTATTTTTTAGTATTTGTTGTTATAGCGGCATCAGAAATACATCATCTGTGAAAAATTCAACTGTCTAACTATCACGGTTCATGAGATACAGCCTGGTGACAGACGGACGGACGGACGGACAGCGGAGCCTCAGTAATAGGGTTCCGTTTTACCCTTTGTGTACGGAACCCTAAAAAGAAGGAACTATATATACAGGGCGCTCCGTCGAAGGTAGAAATGTCGCAGCTAGTACCCAATTAATATAATTGGTCTGAGGGAGAATATAGTTTCATTGGTATTAAAATTCCCCCCGACAAGTGAGTGCACTTTATATATCCTGCAAGTAATGTGATTGCCCTGTCTAGACAGTTCGGAGTTACTTCCAATGTAATAGACAATAAATACCAAGGGGAAGTCAGAGAGACCGGAAACCTAAAGAGGTTGCCGGGAGGTATACAATCGTACGCCCCACCCACCCGATGTAAAGCCGGTCTCGTAGCCTAAAAACCCTTGCAAAACATTAAGTATTACTAGAGCGATTCCACATCCACTGCTAACACAACAACTCCTTAGGAGCTTACTGGTGTCCTCACTCACACGCAGGAACACAACAACCCTCTAGAGAGTTGTTATTTGGCTGCGGTTTTCTGTGAGGTAGAGGTACTTCCCAAGACGAGCTGCTTTGCTGCGCCCTACCTCTCTTAAAACATCCATAGCAAGACAAACAGAACAATGTTCATGCACACAAATGTTCGCCTTGTGTGGGAATCAAACCCAGGAGCGTTGGTGTCAAAGTTGCTTACTTTACTTATTTGTAAATCATCAATGAGCAATCAGCTTCACACTGTCAGTGGTCTGCATTAACACATCTCATTACAGTTGATGTGATTTTCCTTCCTTACGAGGTATTTAATGATTGAAGCCATTTACAGTAGTTAATTGAATTGCTCATTGGCGTCCTCTCATGAAGCAGTGACGGCCCAGTGGATAAGGAACCGGCCTATTGACCAACTGATCCCCGGTTCGAATACAGACGGGTGCATGTACCACTAAATTCGTTTCGGTTTCTTTTGAGTTTAATTGTTTTCGGATTTATGTACATATTTGTGAAGGAAGACATCGTGAGGAAACCCGCACGCCCAAGAAATTATATTTCGAAAAACGCGTGCGCTTTCTTAGGTTATAAGAAAGCTGTGATTCTATCATATCACTCTTCAAACATCATGAACAATAAGGATGCCTTTGATCTTTTTATAAGTGTGGGATTCATGACTCCACAAGTTAAATAAAAAGAGTGTAGAGAGTAGGTAAAAAACCTAGATGTAAAGTTTGAAGGTTTAAAGTTTAACGACCATAACAACAAAGTCTTACACTATTGGTAAAATATAAAGGGAGCTGTGAAAACACGTACAAGGTACGTTTGTTGTTAAAGGGTCAATCGTGAACGTTGTTTGTTGGGAGTACAAGTCAGTTATTGTTTCACCCGCACAGGTTACGAAAGCGCAGCAAACAAACGGTCCGCTGTCAGTCGATATCACTCTTCAAACATCATGAACAATTAGGATGCCTTTGATCTTTTTATAAGAGTGTGGGATTCACGACTCCACAAGTTAAATAAAAAGAGTGTAGAGAGTAGGTAAAAAACCATGTAAGTGCGAGTCGGACGGGTAACATTACTGAAGATCATAAATCACGAAAGCACCGAACATTGCTCTAACGAAAGATAAACTGGACAAGGGAGCAACTTAACCTTGCCGTTGGAAAATTATTGTTCCCATACATCGACATAGCATGCACACGCGGTTTGTTTACCAATTGCTACGTTTGTAACAGCAAAAAAAAAACGGTTTGTGATGTAACTAGCAATTTTCGGATTTTTATCTTTACTTGACATGCTACATGACATTGCTTCTTGCCGAATTGTATGATTCCAGGTTAACGGGAAGTACCCTGTAGGTTTTGATTTCATTGTAAGTGTCAAAACATGCGATGAACGACAGAATCTTTTGATTGCTTTATCTAGGAAAATTGTATTTTTCACTGCTGCAAAGGATTGGAGTACTTGATATTAATTTCAACTTGATACCATCACGCGTTCTGAGAAAAGGATCTTGACAGGCGGACAATGATGTGATATTATAAGGGTTTCTTTTTTTTAGGTACGGAACCCTTAAAACGGTAATTCCACATCAATCCATTCTTATCCCATCGCTAGTATATGGGTCTCCCTTCTACTGAATAGGGGTTTAGCGCCACGCGACTCTATTGCGAATTGGCGGAGGCTCGTGTTTTCAAGTTCCGAAGGCAGCACTGACTTAGCTTAACAACTGGCATCTCTCGCCCACAGCCGGCAGTGGCGGGACCAAACGGCACAACGTGCCTTCCGAAGCGGGTTCGACGCAGGTTGCCAAAAACGCGGAAACTCAATTATGCATAATGATAGATTTCCGTCATCTTGCGTTTCTGGCATTACACGTTTTTCACGAGTCTTTGACGTTACGGGTTTCCGTCTTTTTCTTCTTCACGTCATCGCGTTTCCTAATCCATTAGGATTGGCCGGCTCCGCTATCTAAACCTAAGGATATGGTATAATACTGATTTTAACATAGAGCGACTGCAGTCAGACGTCCACGACACTGAGGGAAAACAGATTTTTCTTAGGTCACGCGTCTTTCGAAATATAATTTCCTATACGTGTGGGTTTCCTCACGATGTTTTCCTTCCCCGCCGAGCAAGTCACACATATGTACATAAATCCGAAACTACGAATTTTGTGATACATGCACTCGCCAGGATTCGAACCGGGGACTAATTGGTCAGTAGTCCCTTATCCAGTGGGCTATCACTGCTCTGTTAACACCACCTTTTGATAACACATAACCAATTTAGTCATGGCACTTCCTCGACCGCTGACCCTTCTACTTTCGCGGTGTCTTCCTTCTTCCCTTTATTCTTTCTACATCTCCAAACAAACAGAGCATGCGTCTTATTTTGAAAGTTCAAATCATATTTTTATTAGCAATGGCACAAATTGTGTCTACATAGTTTCTCAAAAGGCATCGCCCCATAAATGTATTAGAGAGATGGCATCATCATACAAATTCGAAGATACCTAAAAAGCCGATTTTGAGCATATGAATGTATAATCTGCATAATATTCTAAAAACAGCATTCATAATAACCAATAAATAATCCCCATATTTTCATGACTAAGAAAAACCAGAAACCATCATTGATAAAGTTTGATAAAAAAAACTTGAATTTACTAAAATAAATTGCAGACCAAAATTTATCAAGAGAAGTAGGACGCATCAAATCAACACGTTTGGAGAAATACCTCCACATATTCATAGGCTATGGTAACCGCTTTACATCGGGTGGACTGTATGCGTGTATGCCTCCTCGTATAAAAGACTATAAGCTGTTATGCAGTTTATAAATAAATTCGTACGTTGATTACAACTGTATCTTTTTCTGTAAACCTTTTATGTTAAAGCTAGGATTAAAGTAACAAATTTTGATGTGTATCTTAGGTATGTCTGGAAAATCTTAGTAGCTATGTGGCTTTACCCATATCTATATTTAAGGGAGGTAAGGCGCATCAACGCAGCCCGTCTGAGGAAGTACCACCTCACAGAAACCCGCAGTTAAATAACAACTCCCTGGAGGATTGTTGTGTTCCTGCGTGTGACTGAGCATCCCAGTAAACTACTAAGCAGTTGCTGTGCAGCAGAGGAGCATTCGCGCGAGTGATACTTAATATATTACAAGTGTTAGTAGGCTACGGTCACTACTTTACGTCAGGTGGGCCGTATGTTTCTATGTCTTCCAACGTAGTATAAAAAAACCATCTACAAATCTGACATTTTGGGTATCCGATTTTATACTTTGTTGTTGTAGTTCTCTTTAATGTACAGCTAAGTGCATGTTAAGCTTGACACTTTGTCTTTTGTATCATATTTTCGTCATGCATAATATAAGAGTCATAGTCGGATTTCTAGTGTCAAGTTAAATGTACGCTAAAATATAAATAAATTACAAGGAACATAACAATAGTGGTGGACAGGCACGTACATGAACAAGGGTACATTACTTACTACATGCATTTCTGACTTCTGTTTGATGTACGGAGAAGCACGAGATAGAAAAACACATTCATAGACAGGTTGTTAACGTGCAATGACGCCATCTAGCTCTACCAATAATGTAATTAACATCATTATCACATATATAGATGTGTTATAAAAGTAAGTGGAGTGAGGATGATATCTATCTATCAACAACTTCACGTCACATCAGCGTAGTGTGTAAAGTGTAGGCAGCAGGAACTGAACGCCACATGATTCGACCCTTACACACCTCACTCACTTCTTTTTTCATTGCTCTTCTCATGCCTGCTCGCCTGTCTCTAAAGGGGTATTTACATGGGTTGATTTTCGCCGTGCTTACCAAATCGCCTTTGTAAACCAATTTATTGAAGAATTACTTGAAAAACAAGGAGAGAAGATAAAAAGAAGAAAACATACAAGCCGCATGTAGGCAATCGTCGTACGGTTAAAAGTCGGATGCTAGCCTATTTTGGGACTTGCGACTTTAATCTCCTGTGGCCTAGCCGAATTGCCATAGAAAGGGACGATTTTTGTCAAATCCCCCATAAGGCTTCTGACATCACTGAATTTGGTCATGGTAGGTAAGTCTTGGCCTTTCTCCACTTCTACATGATATTGTGATAAAATAGCTTGCGGAAGTGACAAAACTAACAAAACATAAATAGTGCTTACTGGTAACTTGTTATTTGGATGCGGTTTTCTGTGACATGGAGGTACTTCCCCAGACGGTTAACTTTAATGTGCAATACTTCTCTTAAACCTCCCACACAAAACAGACATCACAAATAGAAAGCTACAATGTCCATTAGTGCACTATTTTTAATTATGGCTTTGGTGTACAACTCGAAAATCCCCTCCTTTTTGCAAATAACCAAAAAATAATAATATTAAATGTATTGAAAGCTAACCTCACCTGCAAGCAGCACCCTGCTTATTAACAAAGGTGGCTAAATCAATAAGGAGGTAGGGCACATCAAAGTAGCTTAACTGGAGAAGTATCTCCACCTCACAGATTACCATGGACAAATAATAACTACCTGGAGAGATGTTGAATTACTGAGAGTCAAGCTGTGGAATGAGCTCCCAGCCGAGGTTTTTCCAAGGGACTACAGCATGGAGTTCTTGAAGAAATGCGTGAAGAGGTTTTTAGAGGGTCGGCAACGCATGAGTGACATCCCTGGTGTTGCAAATGTCAATAGGCTATGGTGAATGTTTACCATCAGGCAGGCCGTACGCTTGATTGCCACCTTAGTGGTATAAAAAAAAAGGCAGGAGTTTGTTAGCAGCAGGGTTCGCAAAGCACAAGTGATATCCTTGTATAGTTAGCGTTCATAGACTATGGTAACCATTGAACATCAGGGAGGGTCAATTTTCTTTTTTATTTTCCCATAATGTACAAAAATAAACTACATAACTTTGTTTATATCTTAAATCACATCACATGCACCAGCTTACCATGGCTGTTACACTCTATTGAGTAATTTAAATGCAATAATTTAAAAAAAAAATGCCTTTTTGGTGGTAGATGAATTTACCTGTGATATTTTTTTACAACACTGCTGCATTGCTGGAAAGTACATAAATGACTGAGCTAAATTGAGCATGCAATGTAGTTTATATATATATATATATATAATAAATAAATATAAATATTGTCGGACAAATTACACAGCGCCACCTAGCCCCAAAGTAAGCGAGGCTTGTGTTATGGGTACTAGACAACTGATAAACATACGTAAATACTTTTTTTTTTTTGTAAATACATACTTATTATACATAGAAAATACCCAGACCAAGACAAACAGACATGTTCATGCACACAAATGTTTGTACTGTGTGGGAATCGAACCCACGAGCGTTGGTGTTAAAGTAGCGTAACTACCCGTTTCACCACTGCGCCACCTAGCTCGTCGAGTCGATATACAAAGTAACATAAGTAAAATTTAGAATCAATTTGAACTAAACTAAGTTCAAATTGCTTCTAAATTTTACTTATCTTTTGAAAAACAATGCCTGGACTAATTAACTACTTAAAAAAATAGAGATATTCAGATAGGCTTATTTATAAAACATTAGTTTGATGCAATAAAGGTGTGAAGCTGACAATTTTATGTATGTATATAGGAACTGTGAAATATTAATTATAGCTTATTCTTAATGATCATCAGTGTGCAGTGAGTCGAAAGACAAATAAAATAATGACTCACAGATTGTGCACCTGCTTTGACTGTCATCATACTAATTGATAGATAACCTATGTCACACAATAACTACTTCATCTACAATTCACAAGGAACAAATAACATTACCCAAAGGTAATAGGATAACAAATAACAAACAATATGGTTCATTTTACAAACTAGAAAAGATGTGTTTAGATTTTGTATGATAAACAAATGAAAAATGCAAGAGTACATTAATATATACTTATGTAAATAAGCAAAACTACTTACAATTTAAAAAAATAGTTTATCAAAATTTAGGGTCCATTGCAACGCCAACAAAACAATATTTTCACGTAAACGAAAATTGTTTAGGAATTTTACTAATATATCACGAACACATCCACTAGATAGAATACCCAGTTATCACGCTATCACAAGAATTCTGTAAGTATTATTTTAAGAAACGATTTGCAATGTTACGCAGTGGCCGACCGACTTGGCACTGTTCCATTTAACAGTTTTCGACCAAGTACACTTGCAGCCTCCGCTGTAAGATGAGTAAGTAATTAGAACCAATTGCACGACTGAACGATATCACGATCATTGACCCCCACCTCACAAGAAACATTGTACAATACCTACAAAATACAGCCAATAATTATACCGTTATATCAAAAACAACTAAAACTCACCGTAGTCATGACATCATACGAACAAAACACTTCTTTGCACAGCCTAGACCTCCTTTCCTTTGATCGTTGGGATATCCGACCATGAACCGTGTCACTAAAACTTCCGAGTGTCCAACAAATTAAAGTAATATAAATATTTTTCTATATGAAAACGTTTTTGTCAATATACTTTACACAAAATTTGTGTGAAGTTAGCACTTCAATACAATTTTATTGAATTATTTTGTTTAAAACATTTGACAACAAAGAAGTAGGAGAGAAAATGGCAGATGTGTACTGTGTTGCCATTACAAAAATATAATATAACTATATTAACTATGATCAAAGAGAAAGGATATACCTAGAGGTGACAAGCAAATAATAATACCAAGATAGAACGTGATAGATGTATACAGTTCCTCATAAGAAGGAAAGAGACAGATAAAATATTTTTTGTCCCTGTCATAGTTTCACTATTTTGTGTTTGCCACAAAACCAAGTTCGTGGCAAACAATCGTTTCGTTCCTTGTTTGTTTGCATAAATTACTAAATATAAGGGAAATATTAGTGTATATTTGTGTTCCTTTGCTTGTTTGGACATCATTTTTTACTGTTACAATGGTAAATTGCTGTGTAAAAGGCTGCAAAAGCCGCAGTGAGCAAAACTACGAAAACATAACCTTTCATACGTAAGTATAAAGTTTTAACTGTTGTTTCCAAATATTTTGTGAAAATTAGGAACAGAAGTAGTTTTAAAATAAACTGTTTACGTAATAACGTAAAAACAATGAAAAAATCTTAATAATTTACGAAAAGTGTTTTTAGTAATAACCGCCTAAATTTTGTAGGTTGTCAGTGCTTAGCCCGTCAGCCATTTTCTGTTGTATTTTCGATTTATCAGTATTATGAGCGTTTTAGGGCTACCAGTATACAGTATGGGAAACACCCCGAAATTATGGGTAAATTATATGAATAT
Source organism: Pyralis farinalis (assembly GCA_947507595.1). Classification (NCBI taxonomy): domain Eukaryota; kingdom Metazoa; phylum Arthropoda; class Insecta; order Lepidoptera; family Pyralidae; genus Pyralis; species Pyralis farinalis. The sequence continues at coordinate 3,435,237 of OX382261.1, read as the reverse complement.
AGACACCTTTTTTTATGATACTTTTCATAGACTTCGTTTATGTTGTTTCGTTAGTATGTACAATTAAAGTGATAGTTTATTTAATCTCAGATGTATATTTATTTTTTAGATTTCCTAAAAACGTCACTGTGCGTAATGTATGGATCTCTGCTACTGGTTGATTGAATTGGGAGCCGACTAAATACAGCCGCATATGCTCCAAACATTTTAAGGACAACTGTTTTCTTAAGACTCAGTACAAAGTTTATTAGAATAAGTTTTCATTTCCAACATTGACCATACACGTAAGTTAACATTTGTAAATGTTTTATTAAATTAAATTTGAGGCTCGAGCTCGGTGGCGCAGTGGTGAAACGCGCTGTTACGCTACTTTGACACCTACGCTCGTGGGTTCGATTCCCACACAGTACAAACATTTGTGTGCATGAACATGTCTGTTTGTCTTGGTCTGGGTATTTTCTATGTATAAGTATGTATTTACAAAAAATAAAAATGTATTTACGTATGTTTATCGGTTATCTAGTACCCATAACACAAGCTTCGCTTACTTTGGGGCTAGGTGGCGTTGTGTAATTTGTTCGACAATATTTATTTATTTAAAAATAATTTTAGCCACAATATTCACTACTAATTATTAATATATACATGTGAATATTAGATATGTGCATTAGTTGTAAGAAATAGTTTATACTAAAAGTATATTTATATCTACCTTCAGGATGCCCCTCCTAGAAGTCCTTCCGAAGATCATGACTGGATGGAGTCCCATTTGGAAACTGTAAGTACCGTTTTACTGTCTTTATTCATAAGTTTGCGAAAAGGGGGAAAAGAGGAATGTTGGATAATTATTATTCAACCTGATAGGTGGCGATAACTGTAGAGTCGGGTTCTGGGATTTTTATATTATCGGGCAGGTCAACGGCTATCGATTCCGCTAGAATATATTTAATACAGGCAGTCATGTAATTTATCCAATCCATCGTATCGACAAATCTGAACAATAACAATGTTAAAGCATTGGTAAAATATTAGAAAAGGAGAAACGAAATTGCATTATTTATGCCTGCTTATCTGTCTGCTTGTATATCTTAGAAAGCTTCACGTGCAGACCTGAAATTTTAAATAGGTATATATTAAGTTTCGTAGCCCTCTAGCTCCAATTTCGATATTTATTTCTCAAAATCAATGTATTTTTTATATCCATAAATATTTTGACGAGCTCGGTGGCGCAGTGGTGAAACGCGCTGTTACGCTACTTTGACACCAACGCTCGTGGGTTCGATTCCCACACAGTACAAACATTTGTGTGCATGAACATGTCTGTTTGTGTTGGTCTGGGTATTTTCTATGTATAATAAGTATGTATTTACAAAAAAAAATGTATTTACGTATGTTTATCAGTTGTCTAGTACCCATAACACAAGCTTCGCTTACTTTGGGGCTAGGTGGCGCTGTGTAATTTGTCAGACAATATTTATTTATTTATTTATACATATTTTATATGCATACAATATTTATATTACGAAGTTTAATTAGGTAAGTCCTCAGTTCCAACATTGGGCATATACGTAATATAACATTTCGAATGTCTTGTTATTAAAGTTGTGAGCCTTAATATTAAGAAAATCAATCAAACTAACTACAGCTATAATATTTACTCGCTACTGATTACTAATATACATATGCTTGTACGTATGTATATTAGGATGGAAGAAAGAGTCAATAGTAAACATATATTTATATCTACTTCAGAGTACGCCTCCTTGTGATGATCATTTAGACGAATCTCTGCCTTCAACTTCTAACTCAAAGGAGTCCCAGGTGGAAATTGTAAGTACTGTCTTAATGTCATTTTTATAGCTTAGCGAAAAGGGAAAAAAATGTATATTCGTAGAAGTATATAAAATGAAAAATGGGTGCGTGTACTTATGTACGCGCGTGAGAAGTTATACTTCTCTGGCATCATTAAATAAATATTTAACATTAATAACTTAATAATATTTATGTACGGGCCCCTTCGATACGACCCGTACACTTTCGTAAACGAATTTGTAAAATAATAATATGTGTACTGGCGGGCTTGTTCTTCGACCTCCGGTTGTAAATCGCAGGTCTGTACTTTTGTGTTCGAGTGCCACGCATTCACTCTCGCTCTGTCTCTTTCTATTCCCCCTCCATGGTAGCGTTAAACGTTTAACGCAACCTTTTTTGCAAGTCGCATTAGAAATATAACTTCAAAAAAAACTGTTAATAATATTCCATCGAAACCGATTATCGCATCTTGAGTAAACTTGGTGATAAAATATATAATAAAGGACCGCCAATGCACAATTGAGTAGCTGCTTATATCTTTTAAGCTCCTTCAGTTGAAATGAGTCCCGTACTCTAGCAATGGAGTGAATGTGGGTTAATGTGATGTAGATGGGTTAATTATATTGTACATATAATTGTGAAAGATACGGAGGGGAAGTCGTTGTAGATTATCATACACCAATTATTTTTACCACAAAATGTTAATCAATGATTTATTACATACTGAATTTGTATTTTTTTGGATATATAAAGCTTAATTGAATTATAGTTTTGACACTAGTTAGTGACACATTATGCTGCTTAATCTACAAGAACCGTAGATTAAGCAGCATTGACTGCACCCTGTCCATGGATGGGGTTTAATAATCTCGAAGTTCTCTGTGCTCGAAGGGCACGTTAAACTGTCGGTTCCGGCTGATATCCATAGATGATAGTCGCTAAGAGTGGCCTTCGCGCGGCTTGAAAACACTGTCCTCCGCCAATCCACAGTTGAGCAGAGTATGCTCTATACTCCTTTGTTTGAAGGGAGACCCGTATCCTTGCAATGGGATGAATAAGGGTTCATGTAGTGGTAATCGATATTACAATATGGTAGTAATGCATTTCGAAATTGTCCTATTTTCCAGACCGATTGTCCAGGGCCTACAACTGCGATGGACACCATATTAACACCAAGAAAATTGAAACTTGCTGTTAAATTGAGACAGAAAACGTTACTGGCTGAATCACGGAAGAAAAAGATAGCTACATTAAGGTCCAAATCCAAGCGTCTTGAAAAAAAATATGTAGCATTGTCCGCTATTGTAGAAAAATTGAAGATTAAACGATTTATTAATCAAGAGTCAGCTGACTTGCTAACTGCACTTACTCCTGACTCTGATTTCCGAAATCAAAGTAAAAGCAAATTCTCACCAGTAATCCGTAAATTTGCACTTAATCTCCATTTCATCAGTCCACGAGCTTATTCATTTGTGCGACAGAATTTTAAAACATGCCTACCCCATACACGTACATTGGCACGTTGGTACGCAACAGTTGATGGTGAGCCAGGATTTTCTTTAGAAACCCTGGAAGCTCTCAATAGGTTGGTGAGAAACAATCCATCAAAAAAGTTTTTATGTAGCCTCTGTTTTGATGAAATGGCTATAAGAAAATGTGTAGAGTGGGATGGCAAAAACTTTATAGGTTTTATTAATTATGGCCAAAATGCGGAGTTGGGTGATAGCTTACCAGTCGCAAAAGAGGCTTTAGTGTTCATGCTTACCTGTCTTAATAGCAGCTGGAAACTTCCAGTAGGTTACTTTCTAGTGAATGGAGTTACCGCGGAGCAAAAGGCTTCATTGGTCAAGACATGTATAGATCTAGTAGGTGAATGTGGCATTGATGTTGTTTCCCTCACTTTTGATGGCTGCCCCGCAAACTTTTCAATGGCCAGGTTAATCGGTTGCCAATGAGATAATGAACAAATCAATCCCGTGTTCACATACAAGGGGAAAAAGTTGTTATATTCCCCAATCCTTCTCACATGTTAAAATTGACAAGAAATACTTTAGGAGACAAGTAATTCTTGGTTAATGGAGAGGGGAAAACGATAGCCTGGCATTTCATAAAATTACTCGTAGAACTTCAAGAAGATGAAGATTGTCACTTAGGCAATAAAGTAAGAGCAGCTCATATTGGTTACAAAAAACAAATCATGAAGGTCAAACTCGCGACACAACTATTTAGTGAATCCGTAGCAAATTCTATAGAATATTGCAAGGATAACCTAAAACTTGAACAATTCCAACATTCAGAAGCGACAATCGATTTCATTCGAAAATTTAATAAGTTATTTGACATATTAAATTCGAGAAATTTAAACGCTTATGGGTTTAAAAAACCTTTAAACCCGAATAATTATGAAAATGTAACTAATATTCTTAATGATACATCAGATTACATAAAATCTTTAAAAATTGGTACAACTAATATTTTAGACAGCAACAGGAAAACCGGATTTTTTGGGTTTTTGATATGTATAAAAAGTATATTGTTTTTATTTAATGAGCATGTCATAAATGGTAACTTAGACTTCTTGTGCTCATACAAACTTAGTCAAGACCACCTGGAAATATTTTTCAGTGCAATAAGGGCAAAAGGTGGTTTTAACAATAACCCGACCGCTATCCACTTTAAATCGGCATTTAAAAGGTTACTTGTACATGGAGAATTGAAGCACTTGACATCAGGTAATTGTATACCATTATCAGATGTAAATATTTTAATGTATAAAAAGCCAGAAATTGCTATAAATAAAACAACTGATCGTAATAGATTGTTAGATGACGATATTGATTTACATCAAACTTTAGAGACAAAAGTTGTTGTTAATAGAGATCATGATTATATTGCCGATCCCACGAGACTAACTGAACTGAAATTTGTAGTAAAAAGTTTAGAAAAACAATTAAAATGCAATAACTGCTTAATGTTACTTACTGCAAGAGAAAAAGATATACATACTTTGCAATACAAAAAGGATAAGGGAGGTCTACGTTTTCCTTCAAAATCAGTTATCAAAATATGCGAAATAGCTGAGCAAGCTCATAAATATAATAAGATAAATGTTAAAAAAACACTTTTACAGACATGTTTAAAAAATTCCTTGGGCCTTCCTTTATTTTCCGAAGAGCAACAATTTCATATAGGAGAACATTATGCCTTATTGATTAAAGCTATTTGTAAAAAATATTTGAATGTCAGAATTCATTATGCTACAAAATCAATGGTGGACAAAAAAGAAAATATTAGAAATATGTATACCAAGCTCATTTTATTTAAAGGTCAATAAACTATGTGCGCATTTTGATAAACATGTTAGCATGTCAATGTAGTTTTTTTTCCATACATGCTCACTTGTACTTCTACATTCGATACGCGGACCCCTTTTCGTGCCCATGTTATTACCTATAATTTAATACCATGTCGCCTCCTGTATTTAAAATTTAAATATATGTTTTAGAAAGAAAAATAAATTGTTTACATTTATATTACGTAGCTTAATTTGACCATTCCTCCAATCCTTATTTCAATGACTTTACATATATTACACTAACGCTGGGTTAGTATTTTCATTAATTGATAAATACGGTAGTCCAATTTGCATAAGAAATCACTATTCTAATAATATTAAAGTGTTTGTTGATCTATTCAGAGACTGCATTCATATACGCAAAAATCAAAACTTGCCCCCATATGTTACTGTTTGAAAGTTCGCTATGACGTGATGCAGTCTATTGTATTCAGCTGTGCTGACAAATTCAGTATGGCACCGTTCCTGAAGCATAACATAGCTATCCTTATTCTTTTTTAGAAGTACGTTGAAAGTAAAATAGTTACTAACGTTACAATTTACACAATAGAAATAATAGTTTATTCTTGGCTCGGCGTGAAAATATAGATTCATTTATCACTTTGTGTGTAGAAATGACTGTTTCGACTTATTTCATGTTTTGTACAATGCTAATATCATATGAGTATATTTATAGCACACAATACATGCAAGTTTCTTATGGTAAACAGTTAACTGAGTACATTGTAAATTTCAAATTGCCGATACGCATTAGTGGGGTAAATTTTCCACAGTCTGGTAACCTTGTTTTTGAATGTACTTTTGTTGCCGTCCCTTACGGGTATACGCGTTTGTCAACTCTAGGTATATCCTTTCTCTGAGACTATGATGCAATAAAGTTGGTAACCAGTGACATTTATGTTTTATGTGGTTGCCATCATTGTAAACCGCTAAAGGAGAAAAACACATAAACAGTCGTAGACAGAGTACATAGATATCTCTGTCTACGTAAACAGTGTATTTATTTCTCTTTATTTGCTAATTGCCATAGGAACAAAATATATTTTTGGTGTGAAACATATATTGGCGCGCCTTGGCAAATGGCATGGCGCTCTCTCATGACGTCTTGGCCCCCCTCTATGCGGATTTGCAGACGTTGGATTTTTTGTAACATATCATTATTTTCTTTATGCCAACCGATAGTCCGATCAGATGTTGTTAGGACAATTTGTTAAGAAATGGACGCAGACAATGATTTTTTGAAACAAACTTAAAACTATAACATTGGCATCTAAAAATGATAGCATAGGTACCCCGACTCTTAAAGTTTCTACATCGTTCCGTATAACACCTGTATATTTTTTAATACAATATCATTGGTATGTACCTATTGCAGCCGTAGACAGTATTTATATTAACTGGGTATTTCGATACATTAACAAATTTCTGAGATACTTAAATTTTATGTTTTTCATGAAACTAGTTATTTTTTATACATTGCTTTTTAAAAATATTCTGACGAGTACAATATTAGTGCAATAGGTCTGTAGTCGTCCATGTTCATCTTGTCACCCTTCATGTTGTATATAGGATTCACAACTGAAAACTTTAATTTTGCTGTTTATGTTCTCTGGACAAATGAAAGATTGGACAATATGAGTTAGGATTGGGCTTATTCGCATTAACTAATCGATAGCGGAAGCACGCAAAGTAGATCAAACTGCCTGTAAATTTCACTTTAGCAAAATGCCTGAATCTATAAACTATTTAAACACGTGTTTGTAATATATAAATAAGAAAAACCTAGCCAAGATTAACAGACATGTCCTTGCACGGAAACGTTTGTCATGTGCGGGAATCGACCCCACGAGCCGAAAGTAGCCATCGCTAGCCATTCCACCACTGGGCCCCGCGATCTGTGAATATTTTTCTTATAGGTGGTGAGTGGTGCCATTGTAGCCGGCTATTTTTGTTTTTATTTTTAATTTTACGTAAAACACATAAAAACCATTAATAATTATTTGTTATAAAATCTTCCAAAAAACACAACCATATTCATTTCATATATTAACAAAACAGGATCATTTTTCCTGTCACTCACATATTGAACGAATTTTAAAACGACATGACCAAAGACAACTTAAATAAAATTCCCACCTTCAACATCCCCTCTGAATTTTATATTACTCTACTTCTCATTCTTCTATACATTGAAAACCCCTATAATAACCCTACCCACTCTACAGTACTAAAGAAACTTAAATAAAATTCCCAACCCCCTTAATAATAAATTTCAAATCCAAAAAAAAACTTAATAACTAATAGTTTATAACAATTTCAAATTTTCTCCATTTGAGCTTCCCCTCTCAAAGTTGCAATTATCTTCAGGTAAAATCACACATCTTCTTTCTATGTTGTATTTTTGTAAAAAGCCTCTGACCACTAATCTAGCCTTGTATCTTCCACCTGGTTTTAATGTAAAAATCCATTTACTAGTAATAATTTTTCTGTTTCCCGCTTCTTTTTATCTACAATTTCCCAGAATTTATTTTTTCTCTAAAAAGTCTTATCTCTTTTCGGCAAAGTTCGTTTACAAATTCCTTCATTAGCCATATCAACAGCATCTTCAAATTCCTTCTCTTATTGCTACTCTATCGTTTAAATCTTCAACCACTATGTTCCTCAAGTCGTTTCTTTCTAAACTATAGTCGATTACTCTTGAAACCTCTCTTTCATTATTATCCTCTTCTAAAATATTATTGTCTTCTATACTGTCTTCAAAGATCTCTTCATCAAAATTGTCAACTGATTCTCCTCTATTCTCATCTTCTAAAATCTCATTTTCAACTACACCATCTCTTTCTTCTTCTTCAAAATTAGAAACTCGCTTCCTATTTGTTTCAACACACGTCTTTTCCAAATTTTCTCCATCATCAGAATCTTCTCCACTATCCTCACTGTCCGTTGGTATTTCCACTTCAGAATCTGAAGATGCAACATCAACCCATTCATCGCTATCAGAATCCTGCACTTTCTTTTGTTTCTTTACACTTGTCTTCTTTTCTTCTATAGATTCTCAGTACGGGTATAATATACGGTTATTTAGGTATTAACTTTTCATGACTCGATGATGACCCCTTTTCTCTTCAATAACACTTTATCGCAGTGGAAGCGTGCTGGGCCCATAACCTTTTGTTTTTATTTTTTTAATTTTAGGTAAAACACATAAAAACCTTTAATAATTATTTATTGTAAAATCTTCCAAAAAACACAACTATATTCATTTCATAATATATTAACAAAACAGCATCATTTTTCCTGTCACTCACATATTGAACGAATTTTAAAACGACATGACCATGACACAACTTAAATAACATTCCCACCTTCAGCAGCTATAGGCATGATACGGAACAGCTCCTCCACACGCAAACCACTGTATCAAGTATCGGTAGAAATTACAAAAAGGGGCAGTCTCTCCTCAGTTTTCTGTAAAGTCAGATTTATTTAACATTTCATGACAGAAATCGTCGACGTACTCGTATTTCATCTGTAATGTAAACCAAACCACAAGACCTGGTATCCGGCACCCCGTACCGCAGTGAACTACTGATACCCAAAATATTGTACGTTGTATAAATAAAACACGTATGGAGTTTAATCTTTTTATTATCATTTTTTGTACCGAAATACATAACTGTACATGCTAATACAACGCAATCAAATCACATTTCTAATAAATATCACTCTACGAAGCGCTCCAGAACAACTGCGTAGTGTAACAAAATAAAACCTATCTATAAACTCTCGAAATACGTGACGTGGAAATTTTATATTTTAAAATTAAGTAACAATACGCTACCATATAAATAAAAACGCAATGTCTATTTCATTTTCGATTAATGCATTTTCACATTATAAATATTATTTTGTAAAACTTTAATGTTACTAAAAGCTAGGTAACGATTTTTTCGTATACTAACTCATGATTATTAACAGCAGTGTTGCCTAATGAAAAAGGTAAGTTTTAAGGCAACAAATAGCTTCGTTCATTTAGTGTAATTCAGTGTAGCTAATGGTCTTTACTCTAGAACTTTGAAGGGTAGTGGCGTGGCGTCCACTGTCCCTGAGGATGAGCTGAAGTAAGGAGACACGTCCGATAGGTAGTTCCTCGGGAATAAACCAATGAGGAGAGCGATTTTAGCCGCTATGGGAGCCTTTTCTACTTCATCGACGATTTTATCTTGATCTGGCATCATCTAAAACACAAAAGTCATTAATAAATAGTTTATAATTATGGAAGGTATTCCTCTATAAAGTCACTGACTATGTTCCACCGAGCTACAGTTTACAGTCTACAGTCAACTGTTGTGTTGCATCCTACAGATTAACTAACAAAGGTCTAGTGAATGCAGAGCACTGTCATACTATAAAAGCTTGCGAGTGAACTTTATATCAAGCCGTATATCATTTTTTTTTGTATGTTATTTTCCTGCCAACGTTAAATAAACTTGTTTTTTATATACAACGTCGAGAGGCATACAAGAATACGGCCCACCTGATGTAAAGCGGTTACCGTAGCCTATAAACGTTTGCATTATATTAACGTTAAACATTAAGTATTACTAGCGGGATGCCACATATGCTGCTACCACACCAACCATAGGAGCTTACTGGTGAAATCACTCACACGCAGGAACACAACACTCCTCTAAGGAGTTGTAATTTGGCTGCGGTTTTCTATGAGGATTTATATTACAACCGCCTTTTAAAATTTTTGCTGTTCATAGTGAATTTCATCTACGTTCGTTCTTATTTTGTAAAGGTCGTTTTTCTTATTAAGTGACGCGTACACGCACAAAAGTAGTTTGGCGTGCACTGATCGGTCTCTGCCTGCGAATAAATTTTCGATGCAATCGGTTACCACGTCTCGCACTTACCTCTCCGTTGTCTCGCCCTGCGCATTACCAATATAAAATGCACGGTGTGTTTGTTCGCGCGAATATTGAAAGTAATTTATTTTAGCACGTTTTTATATGCTTCTATATTTTGTACAATAATTATGTAAGGTAATTGTGTAGATATTTTTTAGTATTACAAGTACTTAGATTTAAGTTAGTTTTAGTATTAGTTATTTATAATTGAATTATAGTAATTATTATTATATTTATTTAAACGTTTATTTACTAGATTAAATTTTAAAGATGTTAAGTAACCTATGTTACAATAGGTTGTGAAGATTAATTGAGCGCGCTTATAATATTATGGCCTAACGATAGCAGAGAGATATAGGGATTATGATAACTTCAAAGAAACTTTCGAAATCATCGCAATTACACAGAGACACGCCACTATGCAGGCCTATAAGATATTTACATCGAATTAGTTTCGCGGGTCCTTCAAAACACTGGTGTTTACGTTTTAAGTTGTAGGTATATACGTGGGTAACGCTGAAAGTTTTTAGAAAATCAAAAACAGAATGATGTATGGACCTATTAACATTTCCATTTTGATTTTCAAAGTAGTCTCCTCTCTAAATAACGTTGAAGACTACATCCAGAGAACGATTCAAAATTGTTTTTCCAGGAAATAGGTGAAGTCACCAGGAAGCTCCTGAAGAGGTTGGGATTCGTTGCAGAAGGGTAACGCGCCTGCGGCATTTACTTCTTGATGCAATAATAGCGTACGGTAACTTCAAATGAGGCTGTAGGTACACCTCGTTTTCAGCAGATTGATAAATGTTATGATCAGGAAAAATGTACCTTGTCAGCGATGTGTTTTTGGATGAGACCATCGCCGCCGACATAGAATGTGGAGAACCCGTCGTACCATCTGAAACAAACAATGCGTTCAAACATATTTATAAATGTCAAAGTCTAATGTTCAATTCATACAAATTGAACAGGGATAACAAACTTCAAAAGCTGGTCATTGTCACCAACACGTTGGTCTGACCGTGTGAAAGAAGTCACCTCATCTAAATTTTACCTGGCGGTGAGGGAACTTACTTTGGATTGGAACCGATAATGTAATGTCATACAATATTAACCACACTAACAATGTTTTTATGTATATAAAGGATTAGTTAATTTATTAGGTCCCTCTGCCTACCCCGCAAGAACTTGGCATAAAATTATAAATAGATATTTAATTGATAATTGATGGATATTACGAAAAACATAAATATTTTACATTAGAGGCGTTTCAATATGTATATATAAAATTTTTAATTTTTATATATCACACCCCATTTTGTTTAAGATTTTTTACGTCCAAGCGGCATCGATATTCATTGATACTTAATCCATATTTTAATTCAATCAGTACTAACAACAAACATTGGTAAAACAAACAAACAAAACCACTTCACGACGCATAAAATGCCCCCTTACCAAAACACACTATTTTAGCGCCTAAATATCTCATAAATTTCTCTAAATATATAATTTTAACTAATAAACCTGTAGTTGAAGAGACGCGATGTTAATCCGTGAACTAGCTAATAAGAGCTGCACGTTTTACTTTTCTCCCTGACCTGTAGCGGTGAGTTTATTTACTACGCAAAATCATGTCATCGATTCTCCATTGGTAAAACTAGTATGCATTACAGTACAGCTAAGAACAGATCACACTTAACACTCAAAGTTCGATTGTAAATCTTATTACGTATGGAATAAGAACAGTGTAAAGGTCAAAGTGTAGATCTGGTGGTGCACTTAGTACTGCGAACACTGCGACAGATCAAGCTATATTCAAAACTTACTTTAATTACAATGACATAAGACATATAGGTTAACACGTAAATCAGACACTCTCTCTATCCCGGCAGTGCAAAGCAACTACAGACAGAATTCATTTATGATAAGATCTTGTAGTTCATTTAACAACGTTAGTCTATTCTTGGTCATCGACTTATTTAATACTAAACACACGACATTAAAACGTGTAATGTGCGACTACTTCTTTAAATGACACTACGGCGAGAGTATGTATGTATACCTAGTCGGTTTATAAGTTCTGTCAAAACCTTATTTTAATTTTGGAATACTGGCCAGAAATATTTTGATTAATTTTAAAAATAGAACGTTCCCGATTGCCGAAAATAAAAAATAAATTCATTTTTATATATGGAGTGGTCGAAGAAGGAAGAGTCGCGGTTATCGCGTTGCACCGCTGTGGTTACGTGCCAAAAGGGATTTTCAATATTCTACAAAAATTAAAAATAACACTATGGTTTATTTATCACACTACCAATCGATATACTAAAGATTCAAGCTTCGAATATCGTAAGAGTAGCGGCCGACCTCGCACAGTTAAGACATCAGCGGTCATCAAAGCAGTGAAGGCGCGAATCCCCAGAAATCCCGTGCGTAAAACAAAAAATCTTAGCTCTTCAGATGGGATTAAGCAGAACCACTATCAAAAGAGTGTTAAATGAAGACCTGGGACTACGAGCTTAACGTAAAAAACCGGATATTTTTTGAACGAGCGTTTGAAAAAAATTACGATGGTAAGATTACGCGCTTTGTTACTTTGTTAATGTAGATGTTTCAATTATTTGCGAAAAATTGTAATTCGCCATTTATTGCTATAGTAACTCTAAACAATGTTATTTTGTTAGCTGTAAGTTTTCCATTAAAAATAAAAATAAAAATAAGGGTATAGCTTTACACACAGCGATAAGTCATGTTAGACACTTGTTTCCTAATCCATTAGGATTGGTGGGGTCCGCTACCTAAACCTAAGGTGACCTAAACACTGATTTTTACACAGAGCGACTCCCGTGAGACCTCCACAACCCAGAGGATAGATCCGGTCTATCTTAGGTTAGGTAACAAATATAATTTCTTGGACCTGTGTGTTACCTCACGATGTTTTCCTTCACCGCCGAGCAAGTACATAAATCCGAAAATCCTAATTTAGTGGTACATGCTCCTGCCAGGAATCAAACTGGGGACCAGTTGGTCAATTAATCGGTGTGATCTGGAGTATAAGAACGATATAAAAATCAAACAGTGTAAATTGAGGTGAAGCTGGGTGGTCATATAAAATTAATTTATTATTATGGAAAAAATAAATGTTGAATTTTACATATTTTTCGTATTGGGTGAAACTTTTTATCTTCTGTCAGCCATTGGCACATACTCTTGATACATTCTCATCGAGAGGGAGCTTATTTTACTACACCTATCCTACCTACGAAGGGGTTTAGAGAATACTGCGCAACGCTGCTCAACTGCGGATTGGCATAGACCAGTGTTTTCAAACCACCCGAAGACCACTGACTTAGCCTAAGAACTATCATCTATCAACTGAAACCGAGACCCATCGTGGCCACGGAGAAGCTCAAGTTAGATAAATCCATCCGTAGACAGGCTACGATTGACGTTGCTTAACCTGCGTGTTCGGTTAGAATGAGACGCTCAACGACGCCATCAAGCTCAGCATATTCTACTGCTACTTTGCCAGATCTGTCAGACTCACACTTCTTGATCGTTGAACACCTGCTTCATATTCCACAGTTTGTACTTCCAGAACATGAAAAACACCTTGAAGCCCGATATACCCCGCACCCTCCACCTCATTCTGAAACACAAATACAAATAATGTACAGTCGGCCGCACGTTAAGTTGCATCTCATAAGACAATATAATAATGGTAAAATATACAAATTCTCTTGCCATCGGTTCCTTGCAGGGACTTAGACACATCTTTTAAATAATATATTATTGTATTTTATTGCTCTTGTTTTATCAGAAGGTGATGTCAGGAGCCTTAGAAACCGGCGAGTGTGCATGAGAAGAGCAATGAATGTTAAACAAGCGAGTGTGGTTTGTAAGGATCGAGTTATGTGGCGCTCGGTTTCACTCTGCCTACCCTGCAAGGTATTTGGCGTGAATTTATAGATAGATAGATGGATTTATTTCTCATAGTATTTATTATTTTTTAATTTATCAGCATTTCGGAAACAATTGCTGGCGAAGAAAAAATGCCCAAAGAAACTTGCCAATACAGGTATGTAAGGACAGTCCAAATATCAACACATTACCTTCGATATGTGGCTGACCAGAATGGTCTACAGGACACGATTGAATAGCTTACCATCAGGGAAACCATTGACAAGATTTCTATCTATACATAACTTCACGCCAAATCCCTTACGGCGTACCAGGGGGCAGAGAGATTACCGATCGTCATATGGTTCGGTCCTTACACTCCTGACTAGCTTTTTTTAAATTCATAGCTCTTCTCATGCAGGCTCGCCTGTTTCTAGACATCGCTCCTGATAAAAATCCCGTAGGTAACCCTTGGCCTTCCTCGGCTACTACATCCTGCTTTCGCGTTGTATTATTTGTTTCTAAAAGACTATTAAAGCTATATTCAAATAATCAACAATGCATTATTTGTACAAGAACTCACTTGATAGATGAATCTTCAGGGTGTGACGTGATCTTGATTATTTCGAAGTTGACGTATGCGAATTTTAAGTGGCCCACTGTCCGCAGCAGTGCCATTTGCTTCACGTAATGGAACAGGCCCCTGGAAATCAACCAATATCAATAGACGCCAATGTATATTATGCGATAAATACAAACTTGCTGTACAGACGGCGAGCTCCGTGGCGGAGTGGATAGTAATGCTACTTTGATACCAGGGCTCGTGTGTTCGATTCTTGCACGGGACAAACATTTCTGTGCATGAACATGTCTGTTTGTATTGGGTGTGGATGTTTTAAAGTAGCGGGCGCATCGAAGTACCTCTACTACATAGAAAACCGCAACCCTGGAGGGTGACGTGTTCCTGCGAGTGAGTGAGGTTACCGGTAAGCTTCTAAGGAGCTGTGTTAGAAGCAGATAATGCAAGCGTCGATAGGCTACGGTAACCTTTGCATCATAGCTTGTATGTCTACCGAAGGTGAAAAAATAAAACAATCTATACTATTATTATAAAGAGGAAAGATTTGTATGTATGTTATGAATAAACTCAAAAAATACTGGGCCGATTTCAAAAATTCTTTCACCATTAGAATGGTACAATATAAATGCTTAACATAGGCTATAAAATATTTTGAAAATAGTTAGGGATCCGTATGAAAACTTCGATAATGTGTGAAAAAGATACCAAAAAATCCTTATACCGCGTACGCTGCGGAAACTATTGATAATAGAGCAAAGTAATGTACTACAGTTTTATAGAGGACATCAATATCTACAAAAAAGTCCGCGATACCATATGTCTAACTATTACAGTTACGTCACAATAACTACTTTTTCATGTTAAAATATGCTATAGTAACGCCGGTACAAACTAGGCCACATTATTCGTACCTTGGTATTAATCCTTATCCAAATAAATCATTTCGTATTCAAGACTGTTTCAATGCCTGTAGGTTACTCTTTGAATTAACGAAATCGGACATTCCATTCCAAAGAAGCTTGCGACACCGGCGGCCACGGCGCGGCGCGTGGCAGCGGGCGGCGCGGCGCGTGGCAGCGGGCGGCGCGGTGCACATTTATGAGATAGGTACCCGCGCGGCTCATTCGCGCGCTACCGACATTGAATGTTTTGACTTTTTCATACCACATTTTTTCTGTTCCAGTTAAAAAGTTCTTTTCAGTAAAGCGTGCCTCAAATCATCACCTTTGTGGCAATCAATTGAAACTCTCAATTTGCACACGAATATGAGAGCACGTTTAAGTAATGACGGCAACGACAATTTCTCACAAAAATTACTTAAACTTGGAAGCGGAAAACTACCATCTCCAATTGCACATAGCCTCCAAGTATTATTGGATAATGAATTGGCTCAAACTGTTCACAGTCTAGAAATTCTTATAGAGACAATCTATCCCGACATCGAACATCTTACAGAAAGAAATTTCGATTGGCTCTATTTGAGGGCGATCGTCTCACCGAAAAACAGCTCAGTAAATGAGATAAACAAAATGATCATTGAAAAAATACCAGGTGATTTTAAATGTTACAAATCTATTGATAACGTGTGCAACATCGAAGATACAGTGCACTATCTACAAGTTTTTTTTTTATTTTAATTTTATTTTAAATTTAAGCCCTCCCAATATGTGTAATGGCACAAGGCTTTTGATAAAGGAATTACGAGACAATCTGATTATAGCAACAATCATCACCGCACATCACATTCCGCGGATCCCGATGATACCAACAGATTTGCCCATGTCTTTTAAAAGGTTACAGTTTCCTGTAAAGGTATCGTTTGCCCTTATAATAAATAAATCCCAGGGACAAACTTTCTCGATCTTTGGCATCGACCTAAGAGAAGAATGCTTTTCTCATAGCCAATTATATGTTTCACTTTCTCGAGTAGGATTCCTAAAAATCAATATATTTTGTTGCCATCTACGAATACCACAGCCAATATAGTATACAGCCTTAGGGTAGACATATTGGAAACTAAAAAATAAAACCTATTAAATTAAATTAATATAAAGTCTCGAAATATATGTTATATATATTAAAATAAATGTAAAAATAAAACTAAAAACAATATAAATAAATAAAAAATAAACTTTCCGATTGTAATTAGGGTTATGGATAAAAACTAATAAAAAATTAAATACCATTAAGTACGTACCACTTAAAGTAATTTGTCTGAAAAAAAAGCTACTTAAGAAAAACTATTTAAAAAAACTCTAAAGATACATTTACTCTTCGTTTATCCCAAAATGTTTAAAAAATAAATGTCCACCCGTGCGAAGCCGGGGCGGGCCGCTAATCTAAGTATATAACTAGTCTGGCCATAAATACAAACACATGGAAACTTTTCTTTTTTCAACTCTTTAATTATTTTGAATTTGGAACACGTTTATTATGTTAAAAACTTCTTTCAATTTCCCGCCTTTTTACATATTTTGTGTTTATTATCAAATTACAATATGGAATGGGCTGTTAAAGAAAATAGGATTGCAGTGATTCCCTTGCGCAAAGTGAGTATGTAGGTCATATTCAAGACACTTCAAAAGCTTGGTATCTCAGCCGTATGTTCGTATATCGTACTATCGACAGATATACCAACACTTCAAGAGAGGTAGAGCGCATCAAAGCAGCCCGTCTGGGGAGTACCTCCACCTCACAGAAAACCGCAGCAAAATAACAACTCCCTAGAGGGTTGTGTTCCTGCGTGGGAGTGAGGTCACCAGTAAGCTCCCAAAGAGTTGCTGTGTAAGCAGCAGAGGAGGCATCGCGCGAGTGATATTTAATATATCGCTAGCGTTAATAGGCTACGGTACCCGCTTTACATCAGGTGGGCCGTATGCTTGTATGCCCCCAACGTAGTATAAAAAAAATAAAAATCTTCCTGTTGAAGATTATAAAAGAGCGGGACGACCGTGTGCTGTTAGACCTACAAAGGCTGTAATGCTGGTTTAGCCAGAATTCGCCGAAACCCCATTAGGAAACAAAAAATCTTATCGCAAGGAAAGAAGTTAAGAATGTTACTGCCAAATCGTGGAATGAAGGACGCTTTTAGTCGAGAATTGGAATATGAATGTGAACATGTTCAAAATGCGTTGAACCAATCAGTTGGAGCGACTGTACCACTGATGAACCCTCAACAGAAGGAAGTGTGCGATTAACGATCTGGGTAATGACTCCAGATGTTTTGGAGGCGCAATGATTCCACTGTCTGGCGATTTCCCCCAAATACTACCAGCCATTTCAAGATCGACCACTGCTGGTGAAATAAACGCTTGCTTCAAATCATCGACTCTGAGGCGCTATGAGATGAAACTTCAGCTGACGGAAAACATGCGAGTTGCATTGCTAAAAGATCCATCTACCACATGTTTCTCCAAGCAATTACTGACTATCGGTAATGGTTGTATTCCTGTCGAGGAATCTAACGGATTGATTTCGTTTCTGATGAATTTTGCAATTTCCTCTCAAGCATCTTTGATAATCACAAAATCACAATTTGTTGAGTGAACGTTTCCTGTGGCAAAGAACAAAAATGTAGACCACTTATACTTCTTCATAAGCTTCTTCGCTGGTCTACCGCATTCCTTCAAATCTACCGCTATGTAACAATTTACATTGGTATGAGTGGATAAATTAACAATGTGTATGTAAAACTTACACAGTTGTTTTCCCCCTTATGTTGTTGATAAACACTAAATTGGGATGATATATTGAATAGTCCAATGGCTTCACGAACAGATTTGGCATCTGAAATGTATTAGGATTTATTATTTATTTATAAATTGTTGTTGAATTAATCAGTAAGGTCAACTTGTTGCAAGTAAAAATAAAAACTATATTTCTTTGGCCTATATAATATCCTCCAAAGATATATAGTTTTAATTTTTTTTAAATATTATAAAAAATGAAACGCCATAGAAAAATCTCTTAGGAATCCAAGGCAAACGAAAGGAAGGCTTGTTCATCATATGTTTCGAAATTGTTTATGATTTGGACACAACTTACTTTTTAACATGAAAACATTATATTGCTGTCTCAGAGAGAAAGAGCTTACTTGTAGTCTACTATTGTGCAGTTTTAACAATGAAACATCAATTTGGTGTATAATGAGGTCGCCGTTTTCGAGCGAGTTTCACGTTTGTTGTATGGGAAATATTTGTTTTATTTTAATTTAAATATTTATTCTTAAAGT
This sequence comes from Pyralis farinalis, assembly GCA_947507595.1. Lineage (NCBI taxonomy): Eukaryota > Metazoa > Arthropoda > Insecta > Lepidoptera > Pyralidae > Pyralis > Pyralis farinalis. The sequence continues at coordinate 3,416,443 of OX382261.1, read as the reverse complement.
GAATATATAACTAATCATTCTGTGAATATTTCAAGCGTCTACCTGTTGCCGTTAACGATATCGAGCAAAAATGAGCAAAAAAATCACGTTTGTTGTATGGGAGCCCCCTTAAATATTTATTTTATTCTATTTTTTAGTATTTGTTGTTATAGCGGCAACAGAAATACATCAGCTGTGAAAATTTCAACTGTCTAACTATCACGGTTCGTGAGATACAGGCTGGTGACAGACGGACAGCGGAGTCTCAGTAATAGGGTTCCGTTTTACCCTAAAGATGAATATTTGTTCGTTTGGTCGTTTTTATGTGCTGCCATATCGGTCATCCCGTTGCGATAAAACTAACCTAAACTGCGTGAACAAAACGTATACTGGTATTGGGACGTTGCAGGGCAAAACGTTAATTATTATTACAAGTAACATTAAAAAGGGCAGTGCTCGACTTTGGACCAAACTACCACAGCAAATATGAGAAAGGCCTTCTGTGTTTACTTTAAAGAAAATATTAAAGGAGCACTATCTAAATGCATTGGCATCTAGCCAAAAATAATATTAATGTGTATGTTTGTTATTATGTATTGTACATGTATATATACGTATATGTCTTAAAGAGAGGTAGGGCGCATCAAAACAGCCCGTCTGGGGAAGTACCTCCACCTCACAGAAAACCGCAGCCAAATAACAACGCCCTAAAGGGTTGTTGTGTTCCTGCATGTGAGTAGGTCACCAGTAAGGAGTGGCTGTATCTTAGCAGCAGAGAAGGCATTGTGCGAGTAATACTTAATATATTACAAATGTTCATAGGCTACGGTAACCACTTACATCACATGGGCCTGACATAGTACAAAAAAGAAGTGCAATTGTGCATACACGTATACTGAATATATAAATAATAAAGACATATTTAAAATGGCAGCAATGCACCGGCTTCCAGCTAGTATATAATATATGATAGAACCATTTTTATCTACACTCATGGCGTGTTCTACAATATATCACAACAAAACCTGTAGTTACTGGAGGATATTATATAGGAGGATGCAGAGAGAACTGAGCACCACAAGACTGTCATTCACATCTCAATCACTTCTTTAACAATCATAACACTTTTCATGCACGCTAGTAGTCTCCTGACATAACCTTCTGATAAAACATGACCACTTTTCCTGTGGTAGGTGAGTATATTATCATTTTTTATATTTCCGTCTTCAAAATTCTTAGCAGCTCTTTTCATACAGCTGTCTTGATTATATTAGATAAGGTAATTTAAAAAATATTCATTCATTACCAGAGAGGAACAATACAGAACAGAAACACAGGTAATATAAAATCATTATCATGACATCTTCACTTCTCACAGTATCTTATTTTTCATCAGTGTACTACAAACTGTAACACTTTGATCAATATCGCTCGAAAACACGCAAATACACACGTCATTTACTGATTCATAACTGTTGTCTAACGCACCATAGAAATAGAGTTCATTATACAACACATAATTTTACATTAAAAACATGCATCGCTTCATCTCTGTGTTAGTGTTAATTGAATGTAGTTGGCTAGCAATGCTGATTTGATTACAATTAAGCGATACATATTTCTCTAATTATTACGATACTAACTGTGTTTGACAGAACACTAAACACTTTCATGAGTTGCTCTTCACTGGGTTTCCCGTCTGAAGATTCCGCAGATGGTGGCGTCGCCCGGGCGGAAGCCGGTGACGTAGGACCGCTGCAGAAGGCGACTGCGTCTCGTTCAAAGTCTGACAGACAAGTTGGAACTAGTTCCTAAAATATAAACGTAAAAACGTCAAAGAAACTTCACAATAAATTATTATATAATTTACCTATTAAATAATATAACTATGCTAAACCTAAACAAGAAAAATAATGAGGATGATGAATCCTAGCCAACATATTGGTGAATTGTGTATACAATTAATTATATATTTTGTAACAGTACACCACATTACCAGTATATACATACAAAGCCATAACATACTTACTTCATTATTATATCTTATGATTTCTAAATTGTTGACATGGGCATATGAAGAATATTCATCATAATTGTACCGTGGAACTCTTTGTTCCACATAATCGTCACAAGTAAGACCTAAAGCTTTCACATGTATTTCATTACTGTCACCTAAATTTCGTTTATGATTGTTTTCTAATTCTATATTTTCTGAGGATTTCTTCACATTGTCTATTCTTGGAAAATGTATCCCGACGACTTCATGGAAATATACATCATCAATGTTGCTCTCCGTCATACTCTTTGGCATCAATTGACAACTTGATATGGGACGTTTGTTCAAAAACTGAAAAGAAAACAAAATTTTATTTATTCCACATTGTAGCATAAACAAGTTTTCTGCTGAGAACCTAGTTTTTGAGTGACGTCCCTGATCTGAAGCTCTTCCTAAACGGACTATAGAATTAGGTTTTTCAAAAAGGTACAATGAGGTTCTACTTAAACAGTAATTCAAGAGTAACAACTCTGATGCTGTAAATTAAAAATCCACGGGATATGATTATATTAAAATTGCTGTTTAATATAATTAATTAATTAAATCAATGGCCAAACTTGTACTAAAACAAACATTATTCAGATGTAGCCCAAATGGAGCACAAACTCATTAGACACCAAACCCAAGCCTAATGCATTAAATATAGAATATCTGGGCTATTTTACCTTTTGACAGCCATAGATAAATCCATAAAATATTTGCATATTTTTGTTTATATTTTTGCAATAAAAACTACCCATAATATTGAAATTTACTTATTTTAATTTTTTACATCAGTACATAGCATTAATGTGTTTAATATAAGCATATATATTTTTACAACAAAAAAATAAAACAAGTATAAGGCCTGCCTGATAGTAGGCAGTTACTGCAACTCATGGAGTATTCCAACACCACTAGTATCACTGTGTGTGTATAAGATCAACAATAAATTAATAAGTAAAGATCAATTATATATTTATTGTTGTTTTTACGCAGACTTATTTTGTTGACACATATATAAACAGTTTTGGTGAAGTAATTTACAACTTTTGTAAGAGAGTACAAAAATATACAGATTTGTATTGATAAAAAAACCTAAATACTTTGGAAATGATCAGTTTTTTGGCTTGGTTAACACAATTTTTTAGTAATATAAGTCGCTCCAGCAACCTAAATAGCTCGGATGACATTGCTTACTTCTTTCCCTACTTTTAGTGAACCATAGATGCTACATCAGATGTGTTGGCATGATACTGACAATAATAAATTACAATTATACTCCTGCCTGAATCATGAAACTATAATAGTAATTTAAAAGGCTATTGTAAATGAGGCTTTATTCAACATGAAAGGAGTTCTATTTTATAATACAAACAATGTGTTCACAGTAACAAAATTGTAATTGAAAGTTTACTATTCTTTATCTTTAATATGGATATATGACATTACATAGTGATGTGATCAATATAGTTTACAGTAAGCAAAGCACAACTGACAATCCTGGTATTGCAGGTGTCCATAAGCTACATTAACTGCTTACGATCAGGCAGGCTGAACGATTGTGTATCACCTTAGTAAAATAAGTTTTTTTTATACAATGTTGGGAGGATACAAGCATACGGACCACCCCGATGTAAAGCGGTCACTGTAGCTTACAATTGCTTGCAATACATTAATATGTCAAATATCACATGTGCGACGCCACCTCGCTGCTAACACTGGAACTCCTCAGGAGCTTACTAGTGACCTCACTCACATGCAGAAACATAACAACACTCTAGGGAGTTGATATTTGGCTGCGGTTTTCTCTGAGGTACTAACCCAGACGGTATGCTTTGATGCGCCCTACCTCTTTTAAAAAGTAAAAGTTCTGTTATGTATTCACAAGTCTTAATCAATGTTGTATTGTTTTAAATGATTTATTATACATATGCTGTGCTGCAGTAACGGTCCAAAGATAAGGATTTTATGTACCCCATATTTCACTATAACAAACCTACTACTGCTCTACAAAAATATTTTGTTCTGAAAGCTTTGGTGTGCCAAAGACTGAGATGAGCGAGATTGGGTGCCTTACATACCAAAATTACTGACAATTATTGTAGTTACTGTCATTATCACTAAACTTGACAAAATATCTGGTCAATTACATTCGAACATCATCGAACTAGTCATATTCACTCATATTACGTTTTTAGACTTTCCACATGACATCATGGAACTGAACAGCCTTTATTTTGATTCAACGTCAATGAAAAACCTTATGGCGCCGACAAAACAGGCAACCTTATATTTAGTTACGTTCGGTATATAACTTTTTAATCAAGACTGAATAAAATGGTAATGGGATTTAACGTAAATACACATTTTACATGAGAATACTTACTTCTTCTAGAAATTGGGTTCGTAGTACAGGGATTTTGCCAGACAAGCGACTCGAATGATTTTTGGTCGATACTATACCATTTATTGGTAAAACTTTAGATGAAAACTTACGCAACACTATAGCCATTGTTACATCGATAGGTAATTACATTAAATAAAAATAAATCGAAGCAAATTCGAAAATATGAAAACTATGTCGAAGGAAATAGAAATACCGACATCGAACATATGACATTGACTTATGGTATTTTTTTGGTTCTTTTTATCCCCGAGGGAAAGGCAAAGGCATCTAGCCCATACAACCAAGTCTTCAGTTTAGAACCATTTGAAAATCTTAATTCTATGTTCTAGCTTCAGGAACTGTGCTGAAAAAATACTTGGGAAGGGTACTTAGACCCAACCAACCCAGTTTAAGTACCACCTGTAAAACAATAGTGATTTTTAAAAGGTTTTCTTCATAAGCTTAATCTCGTTTTCGAAAAGTGCATAAACGTGTTATATTTGAGTTTTACGTTACTGTATAATTCACTAGCACTTATGTTATAAAATACTCTCAAAATTGTCTCTGAAAACTAATTTTATAGTGAAAAGTAAAAAAAAACAAATATAACAACAATGTGACTTGTCAAAGGTGCGCGCGGGGAGAAGTTATTATTTCTTCTTTGTGGCGTTCTTGGTGTTCTCGCCAATGACAATGCTTTTATTATTTTAACTCAGCGTGTTCTCAAGTCAGGCCCGAGCTTAGTATGTGGGCAGGCTTAGTATGTGACTCTGCATTATAATGGCCTTGTGAGTATACTAGGTATTACTTTAAGAACATAATAAACTGCAGATCTGTTGATTACCTATAATAAAAGACAGACACAACATGTACGACAACACAAATAGTTAGTTGGTTAGTAGTGACAAACCACTTAGAGTTTAATGTTATTAGAGTTAATAAATTCACACAAAGTATATACAAAAGGGGAGAAGGTAATGAATGTAAGGAGGGATCTAAAATCTATAGGACGGGGGATAGAAGTAGGAAGGAGATCATACAAGGAGGAAGAATTCTTACTGCAATTAAAAAACAAATGATCAGGAGTTCCTTCGTCCAGGCCACACTCACACAAAGAGCTGTCTTTCACCCGGATTTTAGCCAGGAAGGCATTAGTACAGGCGTGTCCAATTCGGAGACGGCAGACAACTGATGTGGCACGCTTGTTTGCATCGCGGTATTTAAAAAACCATGGCACTGATGGAATTGTATCCTGGATAGATGCATAATGTCTGCCCTTCACCGCCCCAGACACAGACCACAACCCATTCCAGCGAGCCAGCATCTTGGTGCTTGCTAGCGGGACTAGGTCCTGGGAGTACGCAGTACAGCGAGGGGACAGACACCCATTTTGTATGGCATTCCTAGCACAGCTATCTGCCGTCTCATTCCCTGGTATTCCGCTGTGACCTGGTATCCATGCAAGATGGATCCGAATGCCCTTACTGTAGCATCTGTACAAAGCCTGCCTGATTGCTAAGATGACAGGGGCTTTTAATTTACTGCGGAACAGGTTAGACTTAATAGTCACTAGACAGCTTCTGGAGTCTGTTAGAATGACTGCCTTTACAACATTATGTGCTTCTACATACAAGACAGCCTCCAGAATTGCAGTAGCCTCACCAGTAAAAACAGAACAAACAGACGGACACTTAAAATTCAGTATTATTTTAAACTTGGGGATCCACACAGCAGCCCCAACACAACTTTGTTCAGAGGTTTTGGAGGCATCCGTGTAGAGGACCAACCAATCACCCCATAACTTATCTATGGCTGAATTTAATTTTAAGGAAGGAAGCGTGCTAGTCTTGTCTATACCAAGACTGAGACTAACATTAGGACAATGGACAATAGCCTCATATGCTACATCAAATAACGGATAGACCCTGCACTGGAAAACAGGGCATGGGAGACGAAGGTAGGTTACAAAACTATTGAATAAACATGGAGCGTCCTTGTGAGCCCAATAACCGCCTGAGGAGATATATTCAGATAGATCGTGTAATTTTGTCATCAATGGGTGGTCAGAGAGCTGGAATGCCTTGTACAGGAATCTGTCTGCTAGATACTGTCTCCGTAGGTGGAGGGGAGGTTCTACACATTCCACTTGTAGAGCATTAATTGGAGAAGACTTCATGGCTCCTGTAATGATACGGAGGCACTTGGACTGAATCCTGTCCAAAGAGTTCAGAGCTGCTTTGCTACACGGTTCAAGAAGAAAAGAGCCATAATCCAAGTGACTCCGTACCAGTGCATTGTAGATTAACTTTTGTGTGTAAGGGTGAGAACCCCACCAAATTCCTGAAAGTGACCGGAGAACATTAACATTCTTTTCAGATTTTTGTATGATGAAATTAATGTGGTGGGTGCCTGATAGTTTGGTGTCTAAAAATACACCTAGAAACTTGACTCTATCCTTAACGGGGAAGTTTTGCCCATTATAGGCAATTGTAATATTTGGTAAGATTCTTTGGCGACCAAAAATCACTATGCTGCTTTTAGGGATAGAAATTGAAAGTCCATGCTCCACAAGCCAATCTTGCAGATAACCTATGGCTGAATTCAGCCTTGCTGAGACTTCCACTATGTTACTTGAAGAGATGTACAGTACCAGATCATCAGCATATTGTAAAATATTACAGAAAGAGTTAACAGAAAGTTCTAAATCATGAGTATAAATAATAAATAACAGAAGGCTGAGTACAGACCCCTGTGGCAGGCCTTTTCAAACTTGTCTCGGGGGGATGGTACAATTTTGGAAATTGATTACAACAGACCTAGTGGACAGGTAATTACAGATAAAGTTTACTAACCTCACTGGGATACTCAGCTTAAGCATCTTCTGCCTGAGTACAGGAAGTAGTACGTTGTCGTACGCCGACGACACATCGAGAAAAGCGCCCACCAGGTAGTTATGCTTGCTAAAGGCTAACCTAATGTCAGTAACTAGAATGCTGAGACTGTCCATCGTGCTAAAACCCTTTCGAAAACCAAATTGACTTTTTGATAATAAGCCCTTGCTTTCCATGAGCCATTCGAGCCTGTTTTTAACGAGATGCTCAAGGATCTTCGCCATGGTACATGAGAGAGCAATGGGTCGATAACTAGTTGGTTCAGAACTTGGCTTTCCAGGTTTCAATATTGGTACAACAACCTGCACACTCCATTCCTCCGGAGAAATGCCAGAAATAAAAAAATTATTAAGAATTTGTAAAAAATATTTTTTTGTATCACTACCACTGTTCACAATAAATGAGTATGGGATTCCATCTATACCTGGTGATGAATCCTGCAAACCCTCGAGAACAGCCACCAATTCTTCATATGTAAAAAGCGCTTCCAATGGGTGGGTAGAAGGTGCAGTATTATGAATCTTCAGTGCCTCCTCGAGAGAAGCAACTGAAGGTGGCGCCAGAGATTGAGCAAACCTTTCAATCCATTCCATATAATCGTTTGAAGAAATGTTAAAATCATTAGATGTTGAACAACGGAATCTTTTAACATTTCTCCAAACTATAGAAGATTGTGAACTAGGAGATAGAGTTTCACAAAATGTATGCCACCCTGTTCTCTTTTTTCCTGCTAACAATTTTGTAGTTGCCGCAGCCACTCTTTGATAGTTGAGATAGTTCTCAAGGGACATTTCAGCTGAATATTGACGTTCTGCAAACTTTCTTTTTTTAATTGCCAAATAACATTCTTGATCCCACCATGGTGGAGGCGCTAGTTTCTTTTTAGGAGGCTTTTTCAAAGGGATGGACTTATCAGCGGCAGTGAGGAGGGAATTTTTGAAATGCACATAAACAGAGTGGGCATTGTCAGGGTCCACCGCTGGCAGTTGTGAAACCAATTGGTCAGTAGTACTAGCATACTTAGCCCAGTCTGCCCTGGCAATACTGTATTTCAAACGTGGGACTGGTTGAGCAATTGGGGTGTTGTTCTGGGAAAGGATGGAAATACATATAGGATAGTGGTCACTACCATATGCATTGCCAAGGACTTTCCAGGATAGTTGGGATGATAGGAAAGGAGAACAGAGTGAAAGGTCCACAACACTGCTGACATTTTGAGACGGAAGGACACGTCGGGTAGGCGTGCCATCATTGAGCAGGCATAGGTTTAGATCATCCATTATACTTAGGAATGAGGAAGATAACGAGTCGCAAAAATGTGAACCCCAAGAAGTATGGTGGATATTAAAATCTCCAAGTATGACAACAGGAGGGGAAAGTGAGGAGATAATAGGTAGTAATTCATTGAGGATAGAGGGGTTAGGATTAGGTATGTACACAGATAAGAATGATATGTTCATTGCACGTATGGCCACAACATTCATTCCGTCAGAGTGTACAGGAAGCGGGATCTGGGAGAAGACAATGGATTTGGAAACGAGGATCGAAGCACCAGCACGGCCATCATCCCTGTCATCCCGGAGACATGAATATCCTGAGACCCTGAAGTGGGCCCCAGGCCTAAGCCACATCTCCTGGACAGCAACAATGACAGGGCTGTATCTATTTATCAAGTAGAGTAGGTCAGCTTTCTTATGCTTGATGCTCCGACAATTCCATTGCAGAATTGTTTGGAATGTTACAGGATACAGAAATCAGCTGAGTAAGTTTTTGGCGGATATTATATGGTAATTCGGTATCACTGAAACGGGTTAGTAGATTCATAAGGGTGGAAAGGAGTAGTTCAAAAAGGTTATCATTGGGAGAGTCCTTCAATGCGCACCCATTAGGAAGAACAGAAACCGGAGTTTCTGTAATCATCCCATGAACACGCGTGTCGTAACCTGGACTTGAAGCTGAGGAAGTAGGACGGCGGGGAATAACAACTGTTTTGCGGTATGACGAAGTTTGTGGAGTATACATCTGCACCATGTCATTAATGTGTGGGGTCTGGGATGAGGGACGTGATTGGGATGGTAGAGGGGAAGGAGTATATCTGGCAGCATCGGCAAAAGACCGCCTCGACTGAGGGAACCTCGCAGACGCTTCCAGGTAGGATATATTGTCTTGTGACATTGCCAACTTTATGGATTTCTGCCGGGAATATTCAGGACAGGTGGGATCTTTGGCGGAATGGCTGCCAGAGCAGAATAGACATGTAGGGGTTTGCTTAGTACATGAAGCACCTTCGTGACTCTGGGCACAGATAAAGCACCGAGGGCTCGATCTGCACTGTGAGGTTACGTGACCATATCTGCAACACTTATGGCACTGGATGATTGGAAGAACATATGTTTCGACAGGCATGGACGTAAAAAAGCAATATATGTTTGCAGGTAGTTTCTGACCTCTGAAGGTCAACACCACCGTCTGGGTGGGAACCCAGACAGCGTTGCCTCCCTCGCCAGTTGACCGTCTATTAAATCGACGTGCTCGAATAACTGTCCCAAAGCCCAAAGGAACCTCAATAGCAGACACAAATTCCTCGAGGGACCATTCGACCGGTACGGCCCTAACAATGCCCATCCTTGTCACATGAAAGGACGGAATTGAAGCCTCAAATTTGGCAGATGCTAAGGACGGGTGAGCGAGAAAATTATTGGCATCTAATGCAGTCTTAAACTCCACGGAAATGCGATTTCGTCCTACCCGCTTAACTCCATCTTTTGTTACATTTCTTATTTGATGGAGATATAAAAAGTGACCAAACTGAATCGGCCTTAATGTCAATCCCAGAGACGAATCTTCCACTTTATTGACATGCACAATAAATGGTGCAGTATCATCATCGGTGTACTTAGTTTTATTATCTACATAATCCGGGTGTACGTATGTAACCTGCAAGGATGGTGATGCTTGAGACGGGTGAGTAATATTTTTTTTAATAGTCTGCGTGCTATCAATACTTTCTTCTTGCGGTCTTTTACGCGAATTGGGATCTTGTTCCGGATTAATGATTTGAGTTTGCGATGCCGCTACAGAAAAAAATGGCGGGGACGAACAACGCTGTTCGTTCGACCCACCGCCCGGGTCATGAGGCTCCTCATTCATCCTCACACCAGTAAAAACAGTCCACAACACTTACTAGACAGACACAATACCACCACCAACACAAATAAGGCAAATCAACAGTCGTAATTAATAAAACACGCAAAAGAAAACCGTAACACACGTGTTACGCACTCAACCAAAAAGCAGAGTCCGCGGGGAGAAGTCCGCATTCGGATTATTTCATATCATTTGCGGCACCGGACATGACTTTTTTAGTTTTAAACGGTGTTTTAAGACAACCGGCCCTGGAAACGAAGCATACGTTTTCTCAAATTAATTTAAACACAGTAATTCCACATAAGACACTCCGAAAATCTACCCTCCTCCACTTCTGCTTCGTCAATATTTGCCGATAGTGCAATTTTAATGATGTTTTTGAAGGGTTATGTTATTTTCTTCATGTCCGATCTCACTTGGACTAGCGTAATAAAAGTTTTTGTCTCAAGCTGAAGTATTGTTCTGCTCTATCAGCACACCAAGTATCTTGAACGCTAGCTTGACCTTCTACTTTTGATGAGTTTGAAACTAACTTTACTGGATATCTTGACACCTATAATCACAATTTTCTTGCAGACTCTAATTTGCTTCTTTTAGTGGCGAATTCTAAAGGTACTGTTTACCATACTGTAACCGTAATGTGCACTGGTATATATAATTATATCTCAGACATTTAAATGTAATGTACCTCATGATAGTAGTATTGTGCCATGGGTTAAATAAAAGTTTTAATGGCCTTAAAGTTTTAACCGATGAAATTTTATCCTCTCTCACTTATGCGAAAGGATAAGATTTTATCGGCTTAGGGTAACGTAAAGAGCGTGCTTTGCCAATTTCACATTCGGTTAGTATTGACACATATAACTACAAAATAATTAATGAATAAATTATATGGAGAATTCGACATCATTATAAACGACTTCACTAGTACAAATATTCATCATTTCGATCATATTAAAATTTTGATGAAATTATCCGATTCAGAAATATATGTCAACTACGTGATTAATACAGTTCCCATATGATGTTGTTTCTTTTATATATACGCATGAGTGATACCCCTAGTGTTGCAAATATCCATAGGCTACGGTGACTGTTTACCATCAGGCAGGCCGTATGCTTGATTGTGACCTTAGTGGTATAAATATATATACATTTATACTTATATATATATATATATATATATACATATATATATCTCTCTCTTGAAGTAATTACAGGTGCTTAACAACTGTAAAATTAGCCTTCTCAAAAGCTTACAATCACGTCAAATATTATAAATTATATTAAATTATCAAAATGTACAAAATAATATCATTAAAATTCCACAATGCCATTCAAAGGATAAATCATCTGTAAGTCCGCGTGATGATTTAATGCAAGATAATTTAGAAAACCGTGCAAACATAACTTTTACTTCAAGAAAAGGCAATGTCTTCTAAAGTGTTCTAATGATAATTTAAAAAATATACACTTACTAATGTTTTTGCACGTCCTCAGGTGTCCATTAGAATATACTTGATCGAGTGACATAATCAAGTTAAAGTGTAATCGATATATAAAATACAAGAACACTAATATCTGAATTTTTGGCAGCTATAGTAAATCAGAGAATTAGGATATGATAGAAAAGTTAGTCTTTCTAACATCATATTGGCTATCTGCTTTTATTTTCCGTTCTTGGCGCTCAATATTTGCCAAGTTTTTTTTTTGCAGTAGGCACTTGGAATCGATACTTATTAAATTTTCTAGATTTTTTAACAATTATTTTCTGTCGAATCGTCACAATACGACACAATACTTACGACTTACGATTGAACCGGCAGATTTTTATCTGCACGTTAATTATGTACATGGAAATTATAATCAGTGTCTCATAATAATGTCTTCAATGAGACCAAATACTTTTAAAGAGCTCTATAATCAAACATACCTATGTTCAGCGTGCTATGGAAAGAGCTATGCTCGGGGTTTCTCTGCGTGATAGAATCAGAAATGAGGATATCCGCAGTAGAACTAAGATAACCGACATAACCCACAGGATAGGCAAGCTGAAGTGGTAATGGGCCGTCCATATAGTTCGTAGAACCGACAACCGCTGGAGAAGAAAGGTTCTCGAATGACCTCCCCGTACTGGTACATGTAGTGTGGGACCACCCCCCACTAGATGGAGCGACGACCTCAAGAGGTTTGCAGGGAGTCGATGGATGCAGGTGGCCCAGGATCGAGACGAGTGGCGCTCTAAAGGGAGGCCTATGTTCAGCAGTGGACGAGTGCAGGCTGAGATTATGATTGTATGTTTTGCTGTTACAGGTCCTCTTAATTGTAAATTTCTGTACATAGTTAACTATTCTGTACGCCTTTAAAACTGACCCATATTTTTGGTTTAGATGTTTTAACAGGGGAACAATATTTACGTACGAGTACGACTGATAATCCTTTTCTGCCTGCTTAGTCATATGTATTGCGCGTTGCTGGTTAAAATTCGTTCTCACACAAAACCACGTGCATAAGGCTAACGGGACAGGCTCACCACTCATACCCACCACTGTGTCTCCTGTGTAGCCAGAATTAACAGCGGCGACCACAAAAAGGCAATGAACAGTGAAGTTCATTGCTGTCCCGGGGGTTAAACTACAGCTGCCTTGGAACTCACAACGAATTTAATCAGAAGAAATTTGTAGAAGTAGTAAGTTTTGGAATTGACATCCCCTCTTGGCAAAGTGAGAGACAGCAATATGACAAATAAGGCATTTAAAAACCTCAAAGAGATGGCTAGTCAAGTGAAGCTTAACTGCCGTGCACCACGGTTTATCAATTGTGAGTTGTGTGAAAAAGTGAGTTGTTACCTAACATATCGATTCCAATAATATAGATTGCAGAACCGCCTAAACGCCTGGTAATTCATTAACATATCGTCCCGCTCCCGACGCCAGAGATCGCACTCCCAGAGAACATGATGTGCTGTTCGCTCGAATTCATGATTTGTCGTAGAACACTCACATAAAGGCGATGACACAAGTCTAAACGAAAAGCGCTTCGCTCTAAAGTTTCTATGTATAGAATTTTACAATTAAGAGGACCTGTAACAGCAATACATACAATCATCGTCATCATCTCAGCCTGCACTCGTCCACTGCTGAACATAGGCCTCCCTTTAGAGCGCACTCGTCTCGATCCTGTGCCACCTGCATCCATCGACTCCCTGCAAACCTCTTGAGGTCGTCGCTCCATCTAGTGGGGGGTGGTCCCACACTACATGTACCAGTACGGAGAGGCCATTCGAGAACCTTTCTTCTCCAGCGGTTGTCGGTTCTATGAACTATATGGACGGCCCATTGCCACTTCAGCTTGCATATCCTGTGGGCTATGTCGGTTATCTTAGTTCTACTGTGGATATCCTCATTTCTGATTCTATCACGGAGAGAAACCCCGAGCATAGCTCTTTCCATAGCACGCTGAACGACCTTGAGCTTCCCCATACGGCCCGCAGAGAAGGGCCACGTCTCAGTTCCTTATGTCATCACTGGCAACACACTGCTCGAACACTTTACTTTTCAGGCATTGATGTATTTTGGACGAGAAGATGTGTCGAAGTTTCGTGTATTACTGTAGGGGCAAGAGAGAGAGGTGCAAGCACACATTCTCTTTCTCCATAGTGTGATACAGACAATAGGCCAGGACACAGTGCTGGCCTATTGTCTGTATCACACTATGGAGCTAAAGAAGTTTTACTTCAGTCGTGTGGTCTAATGTATAACTGTGATGTGAATGTGACACTATTGGCTATTAAGCTTTCCTGATTAGACTATTTAGTTATATTTCTGTAGATGTTTGGTTTATCAGAAATCATCCAGAAATGGAAATAATTATTAAGTGAGAGTAAGTAAACTTAGTTTCTGACGGAACGCAAATTCTGTATCTTAATCATGCCTAACAATGATCTATATATTTATTTATTACACCAGTTTACATAAACATTTTATAAAAACAATATTAATGCATTTTATAAACCACTGAGGTTTGACGCAAATGCAATGATATCACTACATCAAGACACAGTCATGTAATAATTACCTACAATGTAAATTAAGAATAGTATAGAATAGTGCGTACTTAACTACAACAATGAGATTCATCGGTGACCGGGCAAGTACGTTCGAAGACATATATTAGGATATAAGTAAGTAACATAAATTATACATACACATACAATAAGCAACTAAGTATACAGTAAAATATGAATTATAATTTAATTAAGATTTATTTTATTGTAGGTAATAACAATCATGTAGTATAATTAGTTTGTTTCAAGTTCTTAAGTGAAATTAAATTGTTTTGACTACTTAAATTGTCCAAAAAATACTTTTTAAATTTATATTCTTCCTAACAAGATTTTTATTTAAATCAGGTGGTTGTTTATTAATTAAGCGCGGTACAATGTAACGCGTCGTTCTCTCGCCGTACACGTTGGTGGCGATAATGTAATGTTTGCAGCCGGTTTTGTGCTATGGCTCGTGTGAATACAGCGCATTTCACATTATGATGAAAGTCAAGTTTAAAATAATTTTCTTTTAACATAGTATAGTGTATTTTTAGGTGATAGGCAAAATTTTACAGTGTTTAAAAAGACTCAAATCATTATTCTGATATTGTAATTTAACATCTTTCTTTTCTTTGGATATTTACTCTATAGTCTTACTGTGGTCCAAAGAATATAATACTCCCTGACGGGAGCTGTAGTCGCTCAGGTGACATTGACACTTCACGTTATTTGATGTGATTCCCATTATATTGTATACGATTTCGTTTATATTCCATCAATAACTTCGACTCTTGAGTTCTTGAAAAATAATTTGCTTTACATTTTACGCATGTGAATATTGAAAGAATTTGTTGTAACTTATTAACTTTACAGATTACACCTGTGAATTTAGTATTTAGGAGCCTAACTGTACAGACCCTAGTAATAAACACATTATGATCATAAAATTAGTCGCAAATCGACTGAACCGGCAGATTCTTATCTGCACCGTTAATTATGTACGTGGAAATTATAATCAGTGTCTCATAATGTCTTCAATGAGACCAAATACTTTTAAAGAGCTCTATAATCAAACATAGGTAATATAAATTGTCTTTCAGTTCTCGCCTTGCTCTATCCGCTTGAAAAGCAGTAATGATATTAGTGAACATAGAGCTAAAATTATGGGGCGCGGGTTGCCCGAAAAGAAGCCACTGCCTGGTGTTAAAAATATAATATTGGTGGCTTCGGGTAAAGGAGGCGTTGGGAAGACTACCACAGCAGGTACGTTGTCTTGCATATTTAAGTTATAAAATAAATGTCCGACCTGTTATGATTAACGCCGCATATTCATTAGGCAACATTTGTTTATAAACAATGTTTCATCACACTGGGATGTGTGTTGCGGGCAGTTTATAGGTTATTTAAACATGGAGATAGTGTAGGGTTCAACAACTAGATTTCGATGCTCATGGTGCTATTTCAGCAACGTAAACTGCCTTGGGATGCCTCTGATAAGTGTTACAAGAATAAATTTTAAAAAAATGACGCTTTGGCCAAGATTGCTACAGAACTGAATATATCACAAAAGGATGTAGAAACAGATGCATATACTCTACATCACAATTTTCTTGGGAAAAGAAAAAACATAAGTCATCATCAAAAAATACTGGAAGCAGTACAAAGGAAGTTACTAAAAGCAAATGGCTATAGCAGCATATATATATATATATATATATAGCTATATTAGCACAGAGCAACACTATCTCCTCGGGCAACATCCTAGCAACAAACAACTAACAAGTGTGGACCATCAAGTTTCAGAAACAGTGTTTATGGTAATCTTGTTTTATAGACACCATGATGAGGTTGTTCTTCTGTTCTTTTTTATCCCCGAGGGGAAAGGCAAAGGGATCTAACCCATACAGCCAAGTCTTCAGTTTAGAACCATTTGAAAATCTTAATTCTATGTTCCAGCTTCAGGAACTGTGCTGAAAAAATACTTGGGAAGGGTACCTAGACCCAATCAACCCAGTTTAAATACCACCCGTAAAACAATAGTGATTTTTACAAGGTTTTCTAGGTGAACTTATTCACGTTTTCCAAGTGCATAAACGTGTTATATTTGAATTTTTTCATTACTGTATAATTTCACTAGCACTTATGTTACAAAATACTATCGAAATTGTTACATAAAACTAATTTTATACTGAATTGTAAAAATTTAAAATATCGCAACAATGTCACTCGTCAAAATCGCGGGCATAAGTCCATGATGAGGTTTATAAACAAATGTTGCCTAATGAATACATAGCTTGATCATAACTACTTTCTGAGAAACAAGAGGTTTGTGTCATTGAAACATTATTCTATATAAAGTTTAAAAAGGTCAAAAATGTTTTATTATTTTTGTATCGAACTGTCCAGTTCTGAAGAGGTTACATATCCTTATCATATATCAGTCTTATACTTGGATGTATTATATTTGGAATGTGCTTCTTTAGAACAACATGCTTCCAAAGTTCTCTCATTTTTAGTATCTCTTGTACTCATGCTCATCACTATAGCCCATTTCATGAAAGATATAGCACGAGGCCGACACGTTACCTTTTAGCAGGACACCCTCATAAAACGGTGGCATTCGAGGGTAGTTTTCGGTATCAAGCCACTTAGTGTTGGAATAATATTCTACCACCACTACGGTTATTGAAGTCCAAATATACATTCAAAAATGAGTACAAAAAGTTTTTATTGATTAAACAAAATTTAGGAATACCTGATATTTACAAGCTGGATCTGTTTGTTTTGTAGCTTGCTTTCTATGTCAGATCAGGTAGCATATATTTTATATGATTTCATCATGACCACAAAATATCCTCGAGTTTTTATGGACACTGAGTATATGGTTTATTATTATTATTTCATTTACAATTACATTATAATTTGCCTAGCTTGTAACACTCCACATTCGACGACGTACCCATTCAATATATTACCGTAATTATGTATTATCTACTACAGTGGGCACATTACGACTTTAATGATTTATTTAATTCACGTATTTTTTTACCCCCTATTTTTCGCGGTTGGTCTGTGGCTGTAGCAGAATAATCAGCGTTTTGTTCAACAGGACAAAACAAGTAGCCGAGTTACAGCTATTTTATGTTACTGCGGCACACATATGATTTTTCCCCCTCTACAGTGAACATGTTTCTTTGTATTGCTTACATTTATAAGCATAATTGTAACAAATTGTTATGTGTGTGCTGGAGATACAAATAAAGAATCTATCTATTGTGCATTTACTTAACAAAATACTTTGTGACATCATCTCGTCTTCAACTGTAAAATATGGCTGTGTATATAGCTTATTTTCTTCATATTGAGTATCACTGAAATTATTTATAACGCAAAGGACAGATGCATATTTCAAAAATGGGTTCTATGTACTTCTTTTTTATTATTATTATTTATTTTCATTTCCCCATCTTATCTTTTAAAAAACGTCGGATGGCAAACAAGCGTATGAGTCGCCAGCCGCCACTAGAGCTAACTGGTAACCTCACTCGCTGGAACACAACAATCCTCCAGCGAATTGTTATTTGACTGTGGTCTTCTGTGGGGCGGAGTTACTTTTTTTATATTTTATTTTAATTAAAACCGCAATTGCGTTTTTTCTCCACTCCCGATGGTTGACTGGTAGAGAATGCAATTAGCATTAAGTCCCCTTAAGTAACTGTATTGTGGTCAATAAAGTATTAAATAAATAAATAAGCCACTTACACTCCAAAATCAGTTTCAAAAAATAAAAATAAATACTTTTTTGAAAATCAATTTTCGAAATAATATGCAAACTCAAAAGGAAAAACAAATAAAGCGACATTTGGCCAATTATTCAGCAGAGCTGTTTAAAGATTTTAAAGGGAGTGTATTTTTAAAATAGACCTGTTTTTACATTAAATGTAACAACAAAAAGTGCCTCCCATCAGATTATAACCTAGACAGATCGATAGACAATCAAAAGCTATACCGAACTGTATATAAAATCAATTTTTGTGGCGTTTTATTTGTTTTCCTTATATCGTTTTACATATTATGTACAGATTGCAAAAACAACTTGTTTCCATTTTTATTTTTACACATATTTTTCACTTTTTGAATTACGAATCAGATATTCAATGCAAATGTGGAAGGATGTAGGAGCCGAAGGAGGCTAAGAGCTACCTACCATGATCAACTTGGTCGTGTTCTATAAGAAGGTGATGTCAGGAGCCCTAGAAACTGGCGAGCGTGCATGAAAAGAGCAATGAATGTTAAAGAAGCGAGTGGGTATGTAAGGATCGAGTCACGTGACGCTCGGTTCTGTCTGCCGACCCCGCAAGGGATTTGGCGTGAAATTATAGATAGACAGATATTCACTTTTTTATATTTGAACAATGGTCACAGAATAGACAATTTTAATTTGAATCTTTCAGGGTCTACAGGCATCCAAAACACAACACTGCTCTCAGATATAAATAAGATAAATAAATAAGAATATATAAATAAGAAGTACGTATTTGACTTCTGTATGATAGAAAGGACCTCGGTTATTTATTTCAGTTATTTTATGTTAACAATGTATCCGGTAATCACCTTTCACAACAATCCGCGACAGCGATTTTAAGAAGACTGAATCACACGTCGATGGTGCGGGAAAAGATATTCGGTAGGACGTAATAACACGCCAGCCGCATTGAAAGGCATTAAAATATTTACACTCGTTATTTATACATTGCTGCCTTCTAATCGGAAGTTTAGTTATGCCTTTGCAATAGAACTCTGGGGACCTCGATTCGACAAACTGTGTGAAAGCATTTTGTACTGCCTCCTGGGAAGATATTTTTTTACCACGTAGAAAATTGTCCAAATCATGAAAAAAATGGTAGTTGGAGCAAGGTCTGGCGAGTATAGAGGCTGGCATATGGTTTCTAACTGCAGCTCCTGTACAGTTACAATGGTTTCTCATGCAGTGTGAAGTTTTGCATTATCAATTATGAACAGCAATTATTTTGCAATGCCGTCCCTCATATTGGTCAAACTTGGTAGTAATAAAATTTTCTTTTCTAGTGAATCTCGCATGTGCAATGAAAGTGATTGAGCCGGATAAAGAGATAGGGCTGCTTGACGCAGACGTATTCGGTCCGTCTGTCCCGCTCATGATGAACATCAGTGGGGAGCCCATGCTGAACGATGACAATCTCATAGAGCCCATACTTAACTATGGCGTCAAATGGTAATCATTTGTACATTAAACTCCATCCTATATACTGATAGTTATTATAATATTCATATACATTTTGCTAACTCCTTGTGGTATTAATATTTTAAATAAATTATTGTTTTCCTAAACATTTTAAAATATTTATCGTCCCGCCTAGGTGGGGTTCGAACCCATGACACTCTCGATTGCTAGATTGAGCTACCATAAAAGTTAATTTCATTGTCGAGAAAGTTGTGCCCATGCCGCAAACAAATATAAACCAGTTGAGAATGCGCAATCTTGCATTGCCAGAGGAACACCTGGCTCGTCAATTATATAACAATTTTTTTTTAATTTGCCAATTTGACCATTTTCCTAAAGAGATAAGAACGGTATTCCTGAACATTCCTATTCTACATTTTTATGCTGAATCCGAATCTGAAGTCAAAATTCGAATATTCGAAAAAAACGCACACACAGAGAAACATAGATTTCATATAGGAACGGTGTTCCTGAATATAGAATCCTAGAATTTTTTAAACAATATCGGAGGGCATACAAGCATATGGCCCATATGATGAAAAGTGGTTATCATATTCTACAAATATGTGCATCATATTTAATATTGAACCTCTACTGCTTGACCTCCTCTTTAAACCTCCCTGGAAGATTCCAGATAGTTGTTATTTGGTTACGATTTTTGTATCGCCAAGACTAGTTGCTTTGGTGCGCCGTACCTCTCTTAAAACTTTTGTAATATACATTGTTTCAGTATGTCTATGGGTTTATTAGTATCTGGTGAGAATGCAGTCGTGTGGCGCGGTCTCATGGTGATGCAAGCGCTGGAGAGGCTGACGAGGCACGTGGCGTGGGGCCCCCTCGACTGCCTTGTGGTGGACACGCCGCCCGGCACTGGCGACACCCACTTGTCATTAGCACAGAACCTCCCAATTGATGGTAAGTGTGACAAATTATTTGATAACCAAATGCCAAAGCAAAAAGGTTTTGCAAACAGGTTTTTGAGGTTAACAACAATGAACGAGGCGTGGATGAAAATTATTTATTTATATGACAAGTTAATTAATTAATTCGTTACCGCCGCCTATGAAGTAGCTAGCGCGTTGCATCATCGCTAACACAGCAACTTCTCAGGAGTTTACTGGTAACCTCACTCGCAGCAACAAAAGAACCCTCCAGGAAGTTGTTATTCAACTGTGGTGTTCTGAGAGGTGGAGTTAGTTCCCCAGGCGAGTTGCTATATGCGTCCAACCTCTCTTTACTTAGCTTAACGACTTTTAACTATTGAAACAGACAAGCTGCGGTCGACGTTGCTTAATTTGTGTATTCGATTAAACTGACACGCCCAACGACGACATTGAGTTCTTCATTTTTTTTATTCTACGTCGGGAGGTATACAAGCATACGGCCCACCTGATGTAAAGCTCGTACCGTAGCCTATTAACGCTTGCGATATATTAAGTATCACTCGCGCGATGCCTCCTCTGCTGCTTACACAGAACTCCTTGTGAGCTTACTGGTGACCTCACTCACTCGCAGGAACACATCAAACCTCTAGGGAGTTATTTTTTCTGTGAGGTGGAGGTACTTCCCCAGACGGGCTGCTTTGATGCGCCCTACCTCTCTTAAAACATTTACACCAAGACAAACAGACATGATCATGCACACAAATGTTTGCCTTGTGTGGAAATCGAACCCACGAGCGTTGGTGTCAAAGTCGCGTCATTCACGACTGAGCCACCGAGCTCGTCAGAATTATTCGTCATTGCGTTAACACCATAATATTGGTATTTACAGGAGCCCTCGTAGTAACAACTCCCCAATCAGCAGCGCTGCAGGTCACAAAACGGGGCGTCAACATGTTCGAAAAATTAAAAGTTCCTATCATAGGCCTGGTCGAAAACATGTCGCATGCGGTTTGTACCAAATGTGGAGCAGTTAACTATGTGTTCGGCAACGAGACCAAGCAGACAGCGGACAAGATGGGACTGGAGATAATACAGAGCTTCGAGGTTGACCAGAACATGTCCGAGTGCATAAATAGTGGTAAACCGGCTATATACGCCCTCCCCGACAGTATACACGCCGAGAAATACAGGCATTTAGCTAACAAGGTGTTCAAATATATAGAAACTAAGGACAAACAACAGGCTAATGCGAAGGAACAATAGGTCGTACAAATATATTATAATTGTTGTTAATTATATTTTATAAATAAATTTGTTATAACAAACTATGTATGTTGAGTAGACAACATTGCTCCTCTGCGGACTCTCATTCTTTAGTATAGTATTGCATACTATACTAAAGAGTGAGAATTCGCAATGATGATGTTAGAAACAGAGTTGGTCTGAAAGAGAGCATCGGTGTTAATATAAGAAGAGGCATACTCCTTCGGTTCGGACATGTAGAAATAATGCAGGATGAAAGAATGACGAAGCAGATATACAATGCAAAAGTGGAAGGATGTAGGAGCCGGGGAAGGCCAAGACTTACCTACCATGACCAAATTGGTCGTGTTCTATCAGAAGGTGATGTCAGGAGCCCTAGAAACCGGCGAGCGTGCATGAGAAGAGCAATGAATGTTAAAGAAACGAGTGAGATATGTAAGGATCGAGTCACGTGGCGCTCGGTTCTCTTTGCCTACCCCGCAAGGGATTTGGCGTGAAGTTATATATAGATTGCATACTGATCCAGTCCCACTGACAATCTCACATCAATTTTTTAAACAAAATTGGGAGGCATATACAGTCGTACGGCCCGGCTGATGCAAAGTGTTAGCCTATGAACTGGCTAGCGCTTTGCAATCCCCGCTGCTGCAACTTCTCAGGGGCTTACTAGTAAGTTCACTCTCGGGAACACAATAACCCTGCAGGAGGTTGTTGTTTAACTGCGATTTTCTATAAGGTGCAGGTACTACCTCAGTCAGGATGTTCAGATGCGCCTCTTATAAATTCTATTTAATAATTTTAGTCTAGCGACTTCTCTTGCCCGCAGACATTCCAAACGTGGTAATGATGAGGAGACCGACTGAAATGGAAGGGGAAATGCTATGTATATTTTTTAAATATCAATTAAAAAACAATATATTAAACGCCAGACGTTTAAAATGCTTCATAATGTTTTTAAAGAATCCTTAAATTCGAATTCATTCAAAGTCATATGCAGCGGATGTAACGTCGGACGAATCCCATTCAAACTCTTTCGGAAAAGATGGTTTGCACGCTTAACGTCATATTTTTAAGACGAAATATTCAAAATATCTCCCAAAATACCATTTACAAATACTGTATTGTGTCACAGTGTACGCATACATCAGTATACCAAATTACATAGAAAAGTAAATAACAGGATCTAGTGGGAAGTGTGGGAACAATCTAAAAACATCACATACCTATTCTAATTTGTACCGTGCTCGTAACTAAAAAAATATATGTAAATATGCTTTACCTTACAGTCAAAACATCGCTAATTTTAGCGCTTATTTATAATATTCAAGGCAAAGTCTAGTGGAGGCAAGATTTAGGTATATGACTCAAATATTCGCACCATATTATATAAACTTATCATAAATCACTGATAAAAACACGTTTTCATAGTGCTCTGAATCCGTGCTACTTGGTAAATTGTTAGGTGACGGGGACATTCGGATGCGCCAGGCTAAGGTAACCACTTCACATCACGTGGGCAGAATACTTTGCGCCACCCAACGTGGTCTAAAATTAGTTTAATTGGTCACGGAAATTCGCGCGATTATAAAAACACCATAAAACACGATACCCTTTCTTACAATATGAACATTTTCTTATACGTCGGGCGGCATACAAACATATGGCCCACCTGATGTAAAGCGGTTACGGTAGCTTATTAACGCTTCCAACACATTTTCTCGCGCGATGCCTACTTTGCTGCTAACACATCAACTCCTTAGATGCTTACTGGTGACCTCACTCACTCCCAGGAACACAACACCCTCCAGAGAGTTGTTATTTGGCTGCGGTTTTCTATGAGGTGTAGGTACTTCCCTAGTCAGGCTGCTTTATTGCGCCTTACCTTTTTTTATACTACGTCGGAAGACATACAAGCATACGGCCCACCTGATGTAAGCGGTTACCGTAGCCTATGAACGCTTGTAATACATTAAGTATCACTCGCGCGATGCGTCCTCTGCTGCTAGTACAGCAACTCCTTAGGAGCACTGGAGACCTCACACACGCGCAGGGATACAACTCTTTAGGGAGTTATTTGGCTGCGGTTTTCTGCGACGTGCAGGTACTTCCGCAGACGGGCTGCTTTGATGTGCCCTACCTCTCTCAAAAATAAAGTGTAGCCAATCAGCGTACGACACCTGGATGCTAAGCAGTAATTGAAGTTTATGGACTCGACAGCCCTATACTTCTGCGTTGCCGACCCTGTGAAAACCTCTTCTTGCCCTCTTTGAACTATCTCATGCTGTAATCCATGCGGGAAACCTCGCCAAGGAGTTAACTACGCTAACTGTTGTGGAAGAAGAATCGCAATGGTTCCAGGATGTAGGTGCGCCTGTGCTCTGCAGATAGCGAGATGGCCGGTTGCAGAAGGAAGCTGGCGGGCATCATGGCTGGAGCAACTCCTCGGCGCACACCTTTTTTTATACAACGTCGAGAAACATACAATTATACGAACCACCTGATGTAACGCGGCTACCGTAGCCAATGAACGCTTGCAATACATTAAGTATCGCTCGCACAATGCCACCTCTACTGCTAACACAGTAACTTAGGAGCTTACTGGCGAACTCACAGAGCGTTGTTATTTCTGTTAGGTGGTGATACTTCTCCAAAAGGGCTGCTTTGATACGTTCTACCTCTCTTATAACAACCAGACAAATAGACATGTTCATACACACAAAAGTTTGCCCTGTGTGGAAATCGAACCCCACGAGCGTTGTTGTCAAAGTAATTTTATTAACAAAGCTTCTTTTTTGTACAACGTCGGAAGGCATACAAGCATACGGCCCACCTGACGTAAGTGGTAAGCGTAGGTAATACATCAAGTTCCCTTTGGCACACAAAGGTTCTTAGACGCCAGCTTTCCCTAATCCTGTGGATGAGTTCGGAACTGAATTTCGGTGGAGATCTCGAGATCAAGAAACCCAATGCCCTTTGCGAATTTAATAGGCTTCCTCTCGTATTGAGAAATTACAGCAATTGGGGATTTAGAAATTAATGCCATCAATTGATATGCAGCAAATAATATGTTGCAATAAGTAACATTTTTTTTTTTTTCAAATATATATATATATATAATAAGTATAAGTAAAATTTAGTTAATTTGCGTTGCATCAAATGTTTAGTCACATCTTTTTTCGGGAATTGATCTGATCACAGCTGAGATGATCAAACTAGGTGGCATTTACGTCCGGAACGCCTTCTCGTACTTAAGCAATCTGTGCTGGAGAACTGGAAGGGTCCCAATGGACTGGAGACGCGCAGTCATCATGCCCTTGTATAAAGGCAAGGGGCCACGCTTGGACTGCGCCAGCTATAGGGTCATCAGTTTGATCAGGTTAGCAGCAAAACTATATAGAAAGGTAATTAAAAGGAGAATGAGGATGAAATTCGATGGAATGCTGTGGGAGGTACAAGGAGGATTCCAAAATGGATGTACGGATCAAGTTTTTTCGCTCCGCAATATCGTGGAGAAGCATCTGGCCATAGAACAGAAGATTTTCTGCGGTTTTATGGAGCTTGAGAGCATTTGATAGATGCAACTGTGATTGCCGAGATATGGGATTGACGGAATACCATTATCTTAGTAAAGATAATGGCATTTGAAAGAGAAGCAACCAGAACCAATGTAAGGATTACGGTTAATGATGAAATGTTGCAACAAGTGGATGAGTTTGTATATTTTGGATGCGCTTTCAGCAGGGATGGAAGGTACACCGATGATGTGGAAAGACGAGCGAGTGCTGGGAATAGTGTGAATGGAGCGTTCGAAAAACTTTTTGGCAGTAAAAACCGGAGCCAGAAGGCACAGCTCGCTATACACAATGCAGTGTTGGTCCCAACGCTTCCTTATGGAAGCGAGAGCTGGGTATGGCAGAGAGAGCATGAAAGTAGAATAAACGCGATTGAAATGTGAGCATTGCGCAAAATTTGTGAAGTAACGCTTTTAGACCGTATTCGCAATGATGATGTTAGAAACAGACTTGGTCTGAAAGAGAGCGTCGGTGTTAAAATAAGAAGAGGCATGCTCCGTTGGTTCGGACATGTAGAAAGGATGCAGGATGAAAAAATGACGAAGCAGATATACAACGTAAAAGTGGAGAGATATAGGAGCCTAGGAAGGCCAAGAATTACCTATCATGACCAATGGTCGTGTTCAATCAGAAGGTGATGTCAGGAGCCTTAGAAACCGGCGAGCGTGCATGAGAAGAGCAATGAATGTTAAAGAAGCGAGTGAGATGTGTAAGGATCGAGTCACGTGGCGCTCGATTCTCGCTCCTACACCGCAAAGGATTTGGCGTGAAGTTATAGATAGATAGATTTTTTTTATACAATTACAGTGGCAAACAAGCGTTTAGCAGTGGATAAAAGAACCAGCCTATTGACCAACTACCCGATTCGAATCCTTTTTTTTTTTTTTGACGCGGGGAAAAATGCGTTACGCTCACCACCGGTGCCTGGGTGGCCTCCGGTGCCTGGGTGGCCTCCGGTGGTAGTGTGGGACTCCCCGTCGGCTGTCTGACGGTATTGGGTATACCGTCAGACAGCCGACGGGGAGTCCCACACTACCACCGGAGGCCACCCAGGCAAACGACCCCGCGAAATGCCATCGGCCGCGTTGGTGTGGTGCCCCGGATCTGTCAGCAACAGGGCACCACTGCGACTGGCCAGCCCCTCAAAAGGGGCCGGACTTCTTCTCTCTAGGGGCCATCCCGGCAAATTGGGACAGCCCCTCCGGCGGCGGGACCGTTATGGGGCCAGGTTCCCAGCCTGACCCCTAGTCCCAACCCGATTCGAATCCTGGCATGTATCAATAATTTCGTGTTTTCGTATTTATATACATATTTGTAAATACCACTTACTTGCTCGGCTGTGAAGAACAGCGCGAGTAAACTCGCAAGTCCAAGAAATTATATTTCGAAAGTCGTGTACCTAACGTAACCTAACCTAACGCAAGTGGGTCGTGGTCTGACGGCAGTCGCTTCATGTAAAAATCAGTATCGTCGCCAAATCCTTAGGCTTAGGTAGCTGACCCTGTTAATCTTAATGAATTAGGAAACGGGACAACGATAAGTAAAAGATTCATACACGACAACTAAGCGGCATCGTAGTAACTAGCGACCCGACCCCGTTTCGCACGGGTGATCCGATCGCTGCCAACCTTCACAAGATCACCCACCCGCTGAACTAATCTGAAGAGACCCTGAAAATATCATCAAAATCGGTCCAGCCGTAAGGTTTTCGAATAAGGGCAGAGCACCGCGTGACTCGGTCTTACACACCTCACTCGATTCTTTAACATTCATATAGCTCTTCCCATGCACGCACGCCGGTGTCTAGGGCTCCCGAAGAAAACACGATCAATTTGGCTATGGTAGTAAGTCTTGGCCTTTCTCGTCTCCTAAATACTGTCCATACGGGACATACACACATCCATTTTTATATATAAGAAGGTATGTTCTGTGACAGAGATGATTATAAGAGTTGACTGAATGATAAGACTTAAGTATAATGTAAAATTTATTCGGAACAAATTGTTTTACTAAGAATCCAACATATATGGCCAAATTGATAATAAATAAAAATATACTATAAAAATATGTTTTGTCTTCAAAATAGCTCAATATGTAGAAATCATAAATCAAACAGAGTGGAAACGAATCATGTCGATACAGAACGAGCCTAGTTTCACTTAAGGCTATTTGGAACATTCAACATTATTTCTACATATTTATTTATTTTACATTCATAATTTTCCATACGCACATAACTGTCGGTTTCAGTCAATAAGTACAAAATATATATTTACATTGACATCACAATTAGGTAGAAAAAATTCGGAATGAAACGTTTACGCGACATATAATGAAAAGGGCCGTAGCTTCGCAACTGGCGGCGTCACATCCTTTCTACACACTGAAGTGGCTGACTGGCATACGTCCCCATTAACGGTAAACTGTTACCATGGCCTTTGCATCTACAGGGAGTAGAGATCCCACAAAAATTTCTTCATTCCCTACTAAAAAATGACTACTAGGAAGGAGGAAATAATCCGTGGTTTTATCAAATAATCCCTCCCAAAATAACCTGTGGTACAATCTGTAGAACATACAAAGAGAGGCGAGGTCTCTTCTCAGACTTAATGGTTCAAAACAAATGTAAGTATGGAAATGTGGACAAGCCTCTCGTCTCTTGAAATTATTGTCAGGACGCTTAACCAGGGGCGTGTCTGACCATAGAGACGTTGGAATCTGGTCGACGCGTTCCTCTCTAAACTCACTAGTCGATGAATATAACAAATCACATTTCAATCATGTTTCAAATAACGTATCTAACAAATTAGGGTAGCACCAACCAACCAAACTCCAAGCTAGCGATCAGTCCGCTATATTATAACAACGATTGTGAAGCTACGACCTCAGTCCGAGTACATACACTTACATGCAATAATATAAACATTCCGCTAAGAAAATATCACGTTCTATGTGGAGAGGAAGATGAGGTCGTCGTACACTGCGCACTTGCCCGCTCACACACGGACTACAACTCATAATCCGAAACTGTTCAGCTAGAAACGGCTACTTCGAACCACAATTACAAGTTTAGCAGAGTATTGACGCGTCGACATGGAACATAATTCACTCGCGTACAACATAAGTCTCCTCTTTTGTAACAAACATTTAGATCTGTATAAAAACCGAGGAAAGGGAAATTAGTACAAAGTTACCTTGAATATACACTTGATACATTTAACATTGGTCCGGTGAATATCCTAGGAGAACATTGAGTCGTAGGTAACAAGAAATTTGTGTCATATTATAAGATAAGCAAGAGTCATCCGATTTCTTAGCTTGTATTTATTGATTGAAGACAAGATTAGACAAAATCGACGAAGAAAAGAAAAATTAAAGAATGAAGTGCACGAGTGTTTCGATTGCGGTGATGAACTACACATATAAAATATGAGCATTACACACCTATAATAAACATACAATTTGCGATTTTCTTAAAATTTCATAACAAACACAGAAAGTGGTTTAGTACGTCACCATTCCTACATTTGTCCGACTAGGTTTCATTGTTTCGTAGTAAAGCACTTTCTGAGTGAGTAACTTCCACGTTGACCTAATATATAATTTGCTTATACCAACTTTATGCCCATGGCTTAAAATATACCATATAGTTATTTAGTAGTTGTGGGTGGTTTAATTATGTCGCAACCAAATAGTAAAATATGAATAGGAAGCCGATACCCTCACAGACATTTCAGTCGGCACTCTCCGACTTCACTTATGAATACAGCCTATTTGTACAACCATAATTTATGGACCAGACGCATACCTTGTAATGATAACTTCACTAAACGGCTAGACATTTTGACATTCAGTAAAATGGCATGAAGATTCACAATCCAGTTGGGACCATAATGTATATGTGACAATTCCAAAATAAAGGGCGTGACAGAATTTAGAGAAAACAACTAATGGAGTGCTAACAAACATACAAATTTTCTAGTCAAGTATACCTTGTCAGCTAAAACACAAGACAGCGATGCACAGCGAGGAAGTAGGAACTGCACCGCTAACCCCTAATGGCACGATCATAAATCGTTATAATGCTGGTAACAATATGCTTCCAATTTATTCCATCTATTAGTTGATATTCAGACAGCGTCACGAAGGAAATGTTTGCAACGAACTGCTGTTACTGTTCAAACAGTTTAGGTATAATTGACCTACTTGATGTCTTTTTCAAACAATCAGATATTAAATGTATTGCTTAACGGTCGATACGACCGCTCGGCTTAGTGTACCACCGGCTACGTCAGATAAGAGCGTGTGTTCACACGCCGCGTCGATTTGTTTACTTTGAGAATTGGTTAGCACTCCATGTCGTCCGCCCTCGTTGAGGCGAGTGTTTGTAGTTGTGTCCGGTTGCCCGCACTGTGAAGTCGCACCTTTCGCACCACATAACAACTTAGCATTAGTTGAAGAGTCTCTGCGCGGGGCTAGGCGCGCGCGCGCGGCCGCCACTCCTACCACTTTTTCTTTTGCTCGTCCATACTGACGCCGCCGGGGCCCAGCGACACGATCATCAGCAAGCCGCCGATCACCGACAACGTCTGGAAACATGGACAACAGACGGTTAGGCGAGTTTACAGGACAACTCGTGACAGGTTCAGCGATGACAGTCCATTGAGAATGATAATGGATGGTTTGTTGATATTATGCCAGCAGCGTAAAACGAGACGTTCATAAATGATCTTCCAAGCGGTATTCCATTAGGATTATACCTAAGCCAACGATTTGGCGAAGATACTGATTTTAACATGGAGTGACAGCTGTCAGACTCCACAAGCCAGAGGAAAACCAGAGCTTTCTGTTAGGTCACACGTCTTTCAAAATATGATTTCGTGACGACCTGGGCATTGCTCTTAACAATCGCTATGGACATCTATCTGGGTGTTACTTCGAGACCCTTCGAGACCCGGGTGGTCGAATACGACCGCGAAATGTATGGGAAAACGTATATAACGGGTTCTGACTGCTCAAGAGAGGTGAGTATATAAAGTATATAAAAACCAAAGTTGTCGTGTTCGCTGTAAATGAGAGAGGTCAGCAGGAGGTTCCTTAAGAGACCGCTTTACATCAGTGATGTTAAATCTTACCTGGAAAAAGTCGTATTTGAGGAAGTCCCGTAGCGGCTTATACGAGGGCACGGTCCACCACGCGTTGTGGTACAGGTTGAGCACGGACAGTACCAGGACCAACATCAGCGCCGACAGCTTGGTGCGATACCCTACCGTCACCAGGACCATCAGGATACTGCCCAGCAGGTCTTGTATGATCTGTCGGCAAAATAACGATTTTGTCAGATGTGTTAGTCCTAGGTATATCGTAGACTCGCTAAACTTCAAGGATCTACAGCATTGCGTGTTCCCGCACGATTGCGATTTTACGCACTGTTATATCTTTTTTTTATACAACTAGATTGGCAAACAAGCATGCGGCCCGCATGAGATGGTAAGCGGTCACCGCAGCCTACTGACGATCGCAACACCACGGGGATGCTACCCGCGCGCTGCCAATCTTGTGACCTTTTGAATCTGTGACCAGTAATTTCTCTCTTCTCTCTGCCTACCCCGCAAGGGATTTGGCGTGAAGTTATAGATAGATAGATCTGCATGGTATATTTTCTGAAAAGACGTTATTAAACACTAATTCCAGCTATTCAATATTACGGTTATTACGTACTTTGTCCCAGCGGATTGCGGTCTAATCTTATACACTCACAAAGGTCCCCGGTTCGAAGCCTAAAAACAGCATTTTCCTTTTGCACAAGGAAACAGATCTAAAGATTTAGATAAAGTTTTGCTTTTTAACTTTATGTATATATATATGTTTAACTTTATGTATTCATGACGATCTCGGTGGCGCAGTGTTTAATAACGTTACTTTGATACGACACCAACTTGACTCGTGAGTTCGCTTCCCACAAAACATTTGTGTGCATGAATCTTGTCTGTTTGTCTTGGTTTGGGTGTTTTCTATGTATCACGTATTTATCAGTTTATAAGTTGTCTATAACACAAGCTTCGCTTACTTTGGGGATAGATGGCGCTGTGTAATTTGTTCGACAATATTTATTTATTTATTATTTACTGAGAAAACGCGATGTTATACAAAATACATTTAAAACGCTAAGCGAAGTTCGGTCGCCCGCGTCCTGTGCTGTACTGGCATATAGGCATACCCGGCATGAAAAATAATTCTCGAGTTAGCAAATATGTATGATGTATGGGAAAAAACGCTATGTTACACAAAAAAAAAAAACACAAAAATCGGTCACCCTTATTCTTATATAATATAGATCTTATTTTTCGACAATTAGATATTATAATAAATTTATGTTAACATATCAGTACGATAACATTATTTTATCGTATGTTACCGCAATGATAATACAAAGATATTTAAATAAATATCTTGTTGAATATGCTGAATCACTTCTCGACATTTTTGTCGGTTATATATTTATCGACTCTACAATAATCCTTTTTAGGTAGAGAATTTTAATGTGCCTTCTAATGATACGGCGAAGAAGAAGGGAACTTGGGAAAATATTTCAGGCGAAAGATAAGTAGTTCTTAATGTAATGTACACGGAAAAGTGTTGTTGATTTGAATTGTAATGAAAGAAATGATAGTCAGAGCAGTGAAAGTCCAGTGAATAAAGAACCGGCCTATTGATGACCGGTTCGAATCGTGGCATGTAGCACTAAATATGTGTTTTCGGATTTATGTACATATTGGCAATTACCACTGGCTCGGCGGTGATAGGAAACCCGCACGTCCAAGAAAAACAATCTGGATGTTCCTCTGGGACGAGGAGGTCTGATGGCAGTCGCTCCATGGAAAAATCAATGTCTTCGCCGCCGATCAAGTGATAATTACAAATATGTAATTTAATGGTACATGTCGCCACCAGGAATCGAACCAGAGACCAGGACTCGTTCTCCTCTCCCAAACTAACCATTTAACCCAGGTTGGATGTTGGAAATTTCAAGTTCGGTTTGGTGGTACCAAATATATACAATAACAGAATTATATTTGTTCTCATCTTCCAAACTAGCCATCTAACCCAGGTTGAATGTTGGAAATTTCAAGTTCGGTTTGGTGGTACCAAATATATACAATAACAGAATTATATTTGTTCTCATCTTCCAAACTAGCCATCTAACCCAGGTTGAATGTTGGAAATTTCAAGTTCGGTTTGGTGGTACCAAATATATACAATAACAGAATTATATTTGTTCTCATCTTCCAAACTAGCCATCTAACCCAGGTTGGATGTTGGAAATTTCAAGTTCGGTTTGGTGGTACCAATTATATACAATAACAGAATTATATTTGTTCTCATCTTCCAAACTAGCCATCTAACCCAGGTTGGATGTTGGAAATTTCAAGTTCGGTTTGGTGGTACCAAATATATACAATAACAGAATTATATTTGTTCTCATCTTCCAAACTAGCCATCTAACCCAGGTTGAATGTTGGAAACTTCAAGTTCGGTTTGGTGGTACCAAATATATACAATAACAGAATTATATTTGTTCTCATCTTCCAAACTAGCTAGCTAGCCATCTAACCCAGGTTGGATGTTGGAAATTTCAAGTTCGGTTTAGTGGTACCAAATATATACAATAACAGAATTATATTTGTTCTCATCTTCCAAACTAGCCATCTAACCCAGGTTGGATGTTGAAAATTTCAAGTTCGGTTTGGTGGTACCAAATATATACAATAACAGAATTATATTTGTTCTCATCTTCCAATTTAGACACCTTTAGACTGTAACAATGTGCATGGATAATTGGATATGTAATCGTGTAAATATTTAAATTTCTTCTAAGAACATGACAACTATTACAAACCTAATTTTCTTTGAAAAATCTATTAACTGAAAGCTATTGCCTAAGTGTTAAAGTAAAACACGATGTAATTATTCTTTAATTAGGGTTTTCGACAATATTTATCTCTTCAAAACAAAATTTAGTTTGTTTGGGGATATTTCTGTCAACATTATACATAATCTTGGTTGTCTTGAACAGAAGCAACCATCAACTCTTGGCACTTTAATATCTATAATGCCATATTTTATTTTTTCGTAAGGAAATGGTGTACAGTTTTTAAAAATAATACCTCTTTTGTTGATATATACGAAACAGCTCCATGACTTTCTCCCAACAATCGTCAAACAATGATTTATTAATAAACAAATAATTAAGTCTTCATTCATAGTAAAGGGCCTGCCTGTGCAAAACTTTACATTTCTAAAATTTAAAAAATCTGGGATTTTAAATGTATACGGGTACACATAACGATAGATCAAGTTCTACAAAATCACGCAAATTTCACCTTCACTGCTACAACATAAGGTGCATAGGTGTATATATTTATCTGTCGTTTTCTGTACACTTTATACGATTTATAAGATTGTAGAGTTCATTTTGTCACACCTTTATACTTTAACCTTGTTAACATGTGCAAGTGTACGTCATATCTCGGCCGGAGCGCCACAGAGCGGCTATAAAAGTTATCTTTATTATTAAACATGACATAATTAATCAATAACAAAGTGTTAATTATAAACGTGTCCGAACGCACTGAATGCCTTAAGTGTGTACAATCAAACTTTTGTATGACACGAGTTCTGTAAATATGCAGATAAATAATTATCAATTTAGGTATTGCCATACGCAATTTTAACAAGTCATTGTGTATTAATGGGGATCCGCAGGCAAATCTAAGACAAATTTGACCCGTGTCTTCGCCTTAGCGTTATCCCGTTTCCCAATTCATTAGGATTGGCGGGGTCCGCTACCTAAGCCTAAGGATTTGGCGAAGATACTGATTTTGACATGGAGAAAACCAGATTCTAATCATTAACGATGTTTTCCTTCTCCGCCGAGCAAGTGATAATTATAAATATGTTGGTACATAAATTGGAAAACACGAATTTAGTGGTGCATGCCAAGATTCGAACTGGAGACTTGTTGATCACTAGACCGGTTTCTTATCCACTGGGCTGTCACTGCTCAACAAAATGGAGCCGTGTGTTATGTCATGTGCATATAATACATACAAAAATAGCTAGCCACGACTATGACCTAAACAGATAAAGAAATATATAAAAAAAAAATACGTATAACAAATTAAATTAATCAGTTTATGTAAATAACTTATATCTCACAATGTCGTCATACTCATTAAAATGTATGTAGGTGTCGCGGTCGATTATGATACCGGTGCAACGCGTGTTCAGTGAACTTGTGACATGTCACGTCAATGTTCCGGTGGTTGCCCCCACATGCCAAATTACTACATTTTACGCCCCATTTCCCCGCTCGAAGATATACGCCATTATTCACTCAGATAATTATCATCTTCACGCCACGTGCGTCCTAAGGAGCGTTAGCGATACTTTTTTTTACCACTAAGGTGATAACACAAAGCGGCTTGTCTGATGATAAGCAGTCGCCGTGGCCTATATACGTTTGCAAAACCAGCAGCGTCACTCATGCGTCGCCAACCCTTTCTGTGATGTAAGCGTTCACAGGCTACGGAAACCACTTTACATCAGGTGGGTCGTAAAAAAAACCCAGTACACCAACCTGCAGGAAGGAGGCCTCGAATCTAAGCAGCGTGATGAACATGAAGGCGAGCAGCACGCGCCCGGCCAGCTGCAGGTATGTCTTGGGCTTGTTCTCGCCGAGGCTGGGCACGCCCGCGAACAGGCTGCGGCCCTGCTCGCCGCGCGCCTCCGCCAGCACCAGGAGAAGCGCCCCGATCAGCGCCAGGTTGCGGAGCAGGAACTGGATGTCCCACAGTATGCTGTACGCGAATGTCTGAAACATACAAAATGAGCGAGTTCAGATTTTTGGTTACGCACTGCTAGCGGGTAGATGCATGCCGTCGCTGCTCCGGTCGTCTCTGCCTCGGCTGCTGCGGTGGTCTCTCCGTGTGCCCAACAGTGAGCGTTATGGCAATTGGTTATACCATCTTTATCGAATTTGGACTCATCTGCCCATATTTGCTTTTAAATGACGGATTTGCCAAATCTGCATTTTGCATGAACCTTTAGAAATCCATCCTCCTCAATGAATCTCCTTCATCGTTAAGTTGTACCGGTCGGCAACGCGTGAGTGACACCCCTAGTGTTGCAAATGTCCATAGGCTACGGTAACTGCTTATCATCAGGCAGACCGTGCGCTTGATTGCTCCCTTATTGGTATATAAATAAAACCAGCCAGTACCTTGTACATGTTACATTCACAGTTAACCACACTTTCGGGACGAAGTACGTAACATGTTTCTATTGGCCGCCTCATTTACGTGGACTACACCTAATAGAGACCTCATCTTGGATGGCTGTGTTATCAGCAGGGGTGGTAACGCTCGAGTGATACTCACATATATTTCAAGCGTTCCTCGCTCGCGCTCCTTGTATTACCAACGTCCACTGGCTTCAGCAACTGCTACATATCAGGAGGGCCGGATGCTTTTTCCACCCACGCAATGTATAAAAACAAAACACATACAAATTCGATAGTTGATATTTTTATGTATGTACTTTATATATCATCAACATCCAAAATATAATAATAATATATATTTATTTTTTCTCATTCTCACGTGTGTAAAAGCATTGCAAGTACTTATAACACCAATAATTTTATTAGGTCATAGATCAACAGAGCCTGTGTTACCTGTAGTACTACAATGAAGAACAGCACTCCACAGGCAATATCCACCTTCAGCCTGCCCAACACCATCACACAACCTCCCAGCTGGCCCACTAAGTTTATTACCTGCAAAGAAAAATGTTCAAATTATTTTACATATTCGTACTTTCTCACTGTATGTTATACCTACAAAGTATAAATAAGCCCCGTGCAAATCGAAATCAGGTCCTTTCACTTATTAATATACAATCATTTTTACCTATCTATTCATATATTCAAGCCAGGTCCTTTGTAGGCTAGGCAGAGAGAACCGCGCGCCACAAGACGCGGTCTATACGCCAATCGCTCGCTTCGTCCCTCCATCTAAAAATCAGTATCTTCGCCAAATACTTAGGCTTAGGTAGCGGACCCCGCCAATCCTAATGGATTAGGAAATGTATGTGTATGTATGTATATGAACCGATACCGATAATATTTTTTGGGTGTACATAAGTGGGCGCCTGAATAGTTTAGATTCATAATTTGAGCCGGGTTCAAAGTTTGTCAGGCAGGGCAAAGTATGTCGGGTTCGGAAGTGCAGTGTTCCTCAAACTGTGTGCACACACACTCTTGTACCCTGATCATTAGTTGGTGTTCAACAGAAAAATCGCAAGTTTATCAGAATGTTGAGAAGATAGAATACCAACACATATGATTGGTCCAAATTTTGATCGCTTATGATCAATTAAGCAAGCTTACATTTCTTAATATATTGATCTTAATCAGCTAAGTTATAAATAAATAATAAATAAAAAAATAGTTAATAGATTCAGGTGTTATTTTGCGAATGTCAGATTTACATGCAATTTGATCTAACCTGCTTTGTGTACTTCCACCACCATTAGTTTATGTGGCCTACCGCTGGCCGGCACCCACCCACTACCGTTAGTAGATGCAACATAATAGAATAATAAAAATTTACATCTTCCTATAGCGTAAGTGAAAAATCTCTCGATTTAGTAGGTGTACCTTTAACACTAAAAGTTTGCAGAACACTGCGCCAGTGTATTGTTAAATTATCGGATTTATTGCATTACACGTACAGTTGTGTGAACAATGATTATGTAGCTACAATCTTACATTATTATTACATTGCGTAGATTACACTGGACAGATAAGAAAAGTTATGATAACGGACTCAATGTACTTCGATCAGTCATTAATTGGAGAGTAAGCGTCTCGCCGTCAACTTTACAGGCAAAAACAAAGAATCTGGCGAAATATTATAACAAGTATAATCTATACAGATAAATAAAATTGGAGTGTCTGTTTGTAATATCAAAATAACCGCTTTTTACTAAATGCATGTGGATATATACACGGTACATATACCAAAATGAATATTTTTACAATTTTTGTCTGTCTGTTTGTTCCGGCTAATCTCTGAAACGGCTGGACCGATTTTGACGGGATTTTCACTGGTAGGTAGATGACTGTTCAGAGCACCATATAGGGTACTTTTTATCCCGTAAATATTTAAGGGTTTCTGCGTAAAAAATTAAAAACTATTAAAATTAGGGGGGAATTTTCTTCTTCGGGGGACTTTGCAATTTTATTTTTATTATTTTCATAGAATACCTATTTTTTAAATAACTACGCATTTTATATGTAATAAAAATAAAATAAATATATGTTGCCTCCTGCAAAGGTCAATAGATGGCGCTGTATGAAAAAGGTCTATAGAGAAATAAAGGCTACTAAAAGCCTAAATGTCATGCGTGCGAAGCCGCGGGCTTCAGCTAGTATATAAATATTATAATAAGTATATTTACTACTATATATGTACTGGGGACCACTTCCACGATCCAACTTGCAGGAGACCGCAGCTAACGCAGGGTTGTACTTGATCAATTTGCTTCAATGTGACATTAAGTGATCTTTGGACGTTTTACTACGTGTTAACAAAGTTTGTAGCGGTTCGGTATGAAATCTATAGTAATATATAAAGCAGAATAGTTTGTTTGTTTGAAGGCGCTAATCTCTGCAACTACCAGTCAGATTTGATAAATTCTTTTTGTATTTGACAGTCGAATTCTTGACGAAGGTTTATGGGATATTCAACATCACTATTCGACCGTTAGAAGCCAAGTAAAAAGAAAGAAAATAGAAAAGCGGTTCCTACGGGATACCGGGATACGCAGCTGGTATAGAATAGTAGTGATATAGAAAAGTGCAGTGCCACCGCGGCCACAGCGAGACGGCCGGCGGAGTGCGCTCCACGTGCAAGTGCTTCCAAACATCACATCAAACCACTTACGTCGCACGCTGGAAACGGTGTCAAACAAACTATATAATGCTTTATTATACAATTGTACATTCATTTTTAAATGTTCACTGCCTATTACCTACACACTCATTACAAATTCACTACCTATACAACATTTTGATTCTCAATAAAAATGATTGATAGATTATCATTTTGCATATATTCTTTAAACGCTGTTGGGAGGTATCTGTTTATCTTGATCTTGGTGTTTCAAAAGAGGTAGGGCGCATCAAAGCAGCCCGTCTGGACGGTACCTCTTCACAAAACAGAGCACATCGCAGTCAAATAAACATTCGCTGGAGAGTTGTTTTATTCCTGCGAGTGAGATAAGTAACCAGTAAATTCCTAAGGAGTTGCTGTGTTATCATTAGGGGTGGCAACGCGAAAGTGATACTTTCTTTATCGCAAGCGTTTATAGGCTACTGTTTACATCAGGCGGCCTTATGCTTGCACGTTTATTTAAAAAAACTAGGTTTATAAACATCTGAACGCAAACAGAAAAATATGTACGTGTATATGCGTACATATTTTAGACATCTTACTTTATTCATCGGATAATCAAAACGGTTAACCCCACTGGATGGTAAGCAAATACTTTATTCGTACAAGATTGCGCACTCAGTCATAGTAGCGCCCGTGGACTATCCGATGGATTTTGTACGCGGATTCTAATCAAGGACTTTGTTCGCAGAATATTCCCTACTCACCACAAACATGGTCGCGAGGAATGTGCCGCATGACCAGGACATGTTCATGTAGTCGCGCTGCTCCGACCATTGGAACCACATCCGAAGTCCATCCTCAAGGAATGTGGAAATGAGGCAGAGGCGCGCCACCGTCGGTAGCACATGTTTGCCTTTTCGTATCACCTGGAAATAAAATATACATACATTATTTTTATTGTCAGAAGCCCTGGGAACCGGCGTACGTGCATGTAAAAATCTATGAATGTTAAAGAAGCGAATGAGGTTTGTAAGGACCGTCTCTTATGGCTCTCGGTTCTCTCTGCCTACCCTGCTGGGTTCTGGCGTGAAAATATACAT
The DNA here is from genome assembly GCA_947507595.1 of Pyralis farinalis. Taxonomy (NCBI): domain Eukaryota; kingdom Metazoa; phylum Arthropoda; class Insecta; order Lepidoptera; family Pyralidae; genus Pyralis; species Pyralis farinalis. The sequence goes on along the minus strand of OX382261.1, from coordinate 3,376,916 downwards.
ACACATACATATTTTTATTTCTTCACGCCAAGTCCCTTGCGGGGTAAGTAGAGGGCCGAAGGATTTTAGACTCTGTCCTTACACGTATCTGTTTCGTGATTCTTTCCTATGTAAATTAAATTGACATGAATTGGCAAAAAGGCATTCCCTCTACTTGGCGTCTATGGCTAATTGTGATTGGTAAATAAGGGGTATGGATCGTAATTAGGAGCATTACATGTAGATATAGAAGGTCGCAACGATTAAATGCAGCTATAATTGTGATTTTTTTACAAGCCTTACCTAATATGTTTTTTGGCACTCAAATATAAATTCTGACTATCTATATATCTATAACTTGACGCCAAATCTCTTGCGGGGTAGACAGGCAAAACAGAGCGCTACATGACTCGATCATGCTTCTACTACTTACAAACCTCACTAGCTTCTTTAACATTCATTGCTCTTCTTATACACGCTTGCCAGTGTCTACATCTTCATCGACATCACCTCACATCACCTTCTGATAAAACACGCTCGCCGGTTTCAAAGGCTGACCATCACCTTCTCAAACACGATCAATTTGGTCATTCTAGTTAAATATTGTATAAAACCGTATTTGTTTCTGTGTTTATCGTATTTTGAATAACTGTAATGTTTGTTTAGTGCACAGTGCTTGTTTGGTCCGCGGTGTCACAACAAACTGGTCAGGACTGAGAATCAGCGTCGGATCTGGTGCACGGGCTTCGACAACATGCTGAGTCGATACCAATTTGTTACATAGCACAACACTGTTCGCAGTGTTTATGGTTTTTTTGTATTATGTTCTTGTCTTTCTGTCTGATATCACAGCAAAGAGCTGTGTAGGTATATATTGTTGTGCAGTGCTGTGTTATGTAGAAATAAATGTTTTTATCTCTTTCTTTAGTATGTTTGGGGTCAAATCTTGGAAGTCGAATTTAACCAATTTCTAACTGTCTTATCGATTTGAAACTTCTGCAATATTCTGTAATGTTGTATATGATACTGATGACAATATAATAATTTGGTTCCAGCGAACTGATCTGATGATGGAACCAGATGGATGTTAGAACTAATAAACCTAAGGTTTATTAGACACCTCTCGAGTTTGGACTCATCATGGTTTGTTTTAACGAGGTGACTAGATTACACTTGATGACGAGGGTCTGATGATGCATCCTGGAGATGGATATGGAGAACTCTTTTAATGCTTTACAAACATACATACATACATATCATCACGCCTGTCTCCCATTGCGGTAGACAGAGACTATGGAACGCCAGGTGCATCGATCCAAACATACCCCTCTCGCTTCTTCCACACTCATCATTTTTAATACTTTATTTTTTTATAATACTTCGGGAGGCATGGAAATATACGGTCCACCTGATGTAAAACGTTTACTGTACCTTTGAACGCTTGCAATATTTTAAGTATCACTCGCGTTTTACCGCCTCTCCTAATAACACAGCAATTCCTTAAGGCAATTATTAGAAACTTAATCACTCGCAAGAATATAACAACCCTCCAGGGAGTTGTTATTTAGCGGTGATTTTCTGTGAGGTGTGGAGGTGCGGGTTGCTTTGATGCGCTGTACCTTTGTTACTCACTGGTAAACCAATTAAGTTTGGACTCACTTGGTTAGATATAACGAGTTCAAATAAGTACATCACAGCTCATATAATGCTGTAGACTATGGCTGATTAAAGTTATTAATAAATTAATAAACTCATAATCTTCTTAGTGTTATCGCGTTTTCTAATTCATCAGGATTGGCGGGGTCCGTTATCTAAACCTAAGGATTTGGCGCAGATACTGATTTACACACGGAGTAACTGCCGTCATACATCCACCACCCTGAGGGAAAACCAGATCTTTCTTTGGTTAGGACTTAGGACACGTGTATTTCGAAATATAACTTCTTGGGCATGCGGATTTCCTCAGGATGTTCTCCTTCATCGCCCAGCAAGTGTTATTACAAATATGTACATAAACCCGAAAACACGAAATTAGTGGTATACATGCCAGGATTTGAACCTGGGACCAGTTGGTCAATACGCCGCTTCTTTAACCACTGGGATATCACTGCTTCAAAGTAATAAATTCGTATGTGATCTAAATTTATATTCTAAAGTTTTAATAAATAAGTTAACTTAGACAACGGGCTCCCGGAGTTAAAAGCACGTCATACACCAGGCTGTAATACTGCATGTAACACTCGCTCTAAATAAATGAAACATTGTATTTCTCCCGTTTCAACTTGTTCCATGCATATAAAGCAAGACAGCACATTAACTTGCGATATATTTTAACACGTCCATCTAAGTACTATACTACGGGCTAATTTTGCAGGCCAAAAAAAAAAAAATATATTACAACAAAACATTGTAAACATTTTTCATTATTGTAAACATTTTCAAAGACCACGCCCCGAACTTATTTAGATATGGACGATTTTGATTATAATGTTGGTCGAAGAATGGTGTACGATTTTCACTGCGTTTTAATGAACTGCCGACAATAAAATCACTAAAATCTATCTGAGGCTATTCATTATAATGGGCCTGAAAAGACGTTGAGAAAAATACTTCATGAGGTGGGATTTAATAAAATCATATATCACAATAAAAATGATCAACTGGTTAGAAAGACGCGAAATTCCAATTGATCCAAAATTGACGAAACCCCAGATATACAATATTATGTGTCTGCACAAGGACATTTACAGTTTTCTGTGGACCAGGTCCTTGCGGAACAAGAGCACACTGTGTTGCGATTGCCACCATACCATCCGGATTTTAATCCAATTGAAAATATATGGCCTCAACTGAAAGGCTATGTAGCCGCTAGAAATGCGGATATGATTTAACATCAATAAAAAAAAAATACTGAAAAAGTAAACATGATCGGGGCTGAAGAGTGGAAAAAGGTTTGCGATTCATGTAATGAAATGTGGGAATGAATATTGAGTGTAGACGATTACATTGATAGACTAGTGATAAATACGATAGTGACAGTGATATTGACCTCAATGGAGCACTGATAGTGAAATGGAAGGAATTGAGAATTTTTCTGATTAAAATATAATATAAACATATTTTTAATCTTTTTGCATGTTTGTTTTTTCCCAACCTAAAAACATAGAAATATTTATATTTATAAATTACATTACAGTGCTTCTATTTTCTTAATGTCTCTCGGCAAACTTCGTGTTTCGTCAGTCGTCGGATAAATATTCATTTTAGTTGCATATCTAATTGCCAAACATAATAATCTCTTTTTTTGGAAGTCGGTCGAAGAAGTATTTTATATTTTTACTAATTTCGTTGGCATACTATACATGTTGAAAAGGTGTAAATATTATTTAAAAAGGAAGTAGTTTTTCAGCTCTGTATACTTCACGCGGGAATCAAAACAACAATGAAGTACTTAGTTCTGAATTCAAATTCTAATATGCAATAAATTTAATACTTGATGGACATGGAAATTAGCGTTCGTTTGTATTCGGAAATGCGATGATTGCCGAAGTGCAATATTTACCGCCGGGCACTTTATATATAAAATTTCTATTCATAATTTTCGTTCGAATTTCATTTGTTTTATAGTGATTTTACTACAAAACAAACATAAAATGTGTGGTTTGTGTGGTATGCAGCACATGCCTTTTAGGTCACTGCTCGGCATGCACCGCATATATTACGTAGCGCCGATTTTCAGCTAAAGCCTGTTGTAGTGACATATCGATAGTAAACCTAAAAAAAGGACATAATATCCCGGAAAAATTTAAATTATTGCATACTCTTTCATTAACCATATAAATTATAACAATTATTAACAAGAATTACGAAACGAAGAAGTATAATAGGCTTTGTTTCGTAGCCGATTACGAAATTCAAGTTTCAATGGACGTCTTGACAATAATAGGTCATTGCAGAAAACAAAACAATATTTATGGCCTGATCTATTTGTTTAGCATAATTACAGTCTCTCAACACTCTCAACACAAATCTTATATTTTCATGAAAATAAATGTTTTTTTTATTTTTTGATTTTCGCCCAAGAAAATTGAAGACCCACAAAGGAAGCACGGGAACGGGGTGACGAAAAAAATAAATGCCTAGTTCCACATATTTTATACTTTTCATGTCAGATTGTATGTATGTGCTTTTTACGTCCTAATAAAAAATATACAATTTAAAATTCAGTACCTTTTATTGTTTTAAGAGTGCTTCAAATATACGTGGTTTCACAAGGCCGTGGTGACAAAAAATAATCTCAAAAACGGCTCGAACGATTTGTATCAAATTTTGTATTGAGATAAGGTATTTCCTGTTTAGGTTTATATCTTATATTATATGTGTATTTTATCAAAAAAAATTTAATTGACACAAAAAACAAGTAAACAGCGAATCCTGTTTAACACCACACCAGCTGTTCGATGTTATGATTAATACGTATTTGACCGCACCGTATGTACTGTATAGTATATCTTATCCAATCACAAAAGTCCCCGGTTTGAAGCCCACTGGCAGCTCTGTCTTTTTCCATTTTTTTCCTATTTAAAACGAGCAATTCTTGTGGGTATCTACATATATAAACGTTTGGAATAAATTTTGTAAACCGTATCTAAATAATGTTTTACTTTTTACGTATATAGGCGCTATACAAAAACCAGTTGAGAATGCGCAAGCTTGCATTGCCAGAGGAACACCTGGCTCGTCAATTATATAACAAATTATATAAAAAAAATCATTTTTTTTTTTAATTTATCAGCCATTTTGCCCATGTTCCTTAAGAGATAGGAACGGTGTTCCTGAATTTCCTATTCTACTTTTTTAGGCTGAATGCGAATCTGAAGTCAAAATTCGAATATTCGAAAAAAAGCGACAGTTACACGCACACACAAACAAACATAGGTTTCATATAGCAACGGTGTTCCTGAATATAAATAACGCCGAGCGGTGCTCGGTCGCCCTCGTACTATTTACCATAATACACAGGGGAGCTGCGAGCGAATAACAACTCTATTGCAGCCGGGTAGAAACCGGTTCCAAAACAAGTATAAATAAACAACCCGTTACGCAGGCATCGCTGACGAAGAAAACGTAAGTGATGATGAAACGAGTTTCATTTTTGATATATTCTTCGGAGCGCATGTTTAATTAATTAATTAATTAAATATTTTTGTATTTGATAGTCCAATTCGTGAGGAAGGTTGTAGGCTATTCAACGTCACGGTACAACCCTTAGAGGAAAGCCGAGGAAAGATAAAGAAAGTAGAAAAACGGTATCTACGGGATTACGCGCGGACGAAGTCAGCTATCCCCGTTGATAATACCCGGCCTAAGTGACCAACTGGTACCCGGTTCAAATCCTGGCATGTACCACTAAGTTCGTGTTTTCTGATTTATGTACTAGTAAATATCACTTGCTTGGCGGTGAAGGATAACATCGTGAGGAAACCCGCATGTCCAACAAACGCTTAAGTTTTGTAGCTGCGCACGAGTTGCACATACAGTTGTCACCGTTGCGTCTTATTCCGAGATTTGCCGAGCGGATCCGAAAAAAGGCGACGGTCATTTGTTTTTACTATCGTCAGATTACAAACCGAAACAAATTAATTTTGAGATTGAAGTGTGGTTGTTAACACGAGCACAGTAAATCATGGCCGCACATTAAAACAGATAATTGTACACTTTGATTTTTTCTTCATAATATCTATCTATAGCTTCACGCCAAATCGCTTGCGGGGCAGACAGAGAGTACCGAGCGACACATGACTCGACCATTACACACCTCACTCGCTTCTTTAACATTCATTAACTCATACACGCTCGCCGGTTTCTAAGGCTCCTGACATCACCTTCATCAATTTGGTCACGGTAGGCAAGTCTTGGGCTTCCTCGGGTCCTAACATCCTTCCAATTACGCGTTGTGTTTCGTAATTCTTTCTTCCTGCAAGTCCGAAACAGATCATGCCTCTTCTAATGAGGGTCGTTGTTGAGGTCACCAGTAAGCTCCTAAGGAGGTGCTGTGTTAATTGCAGAGGTGGCATCGTGCGAGCTATACTTTAAATATCGTTCATCTACGGTAATCACTTTACGTCAGATAGGCCGTATGCTTATATGCGTCCACCCCGCCCCCAACCTCGTGAACTGACGTGACAAATGCGGTTCCGATGTGTGAGGGTGGGTGTCTTTCCTATAGATGGCAAGCGACCAAGTTGCAAGCGATATACACGCGAGCACGTCGAAGTTTAACTCAAGTGAAAGTGATGCCAAAAAGTGAAAATAGCCTAGTAACATATGGAGATATAAATCTTTCACGTACCTCTAAGAATAAACTATATTTGGGGCGGAAATTTTAAAAATAATGAGTATAACATGAGATGTAAATATAAATAATACATATTCACTCACTTTCGATGCAACCAAATGTTTGTGGTTTTACTTTCCGCGAGACTTTCGTTTCAATATGTTTAAAATTACAACATTACAATGTAAGCAAATACCACCCCAAATGACATTTTCTTTGCGGATTTATGAAATTGTAAGCCTTTTGTATTCACTTGACTCTAATTGAGCTTGAATAATACTTTATAGGTACTCCTATTGATGGCGTTGTCCAGTTTTCTAATTCATTAGGACTGACGGTATTCTTTTTTTTTACTACGTCGGGAGGCATACAAGCATACGGACCACCTGATGTAAAGCGGGTACCGTAGCCTATTAACGTTTGCGATATATTAAATATCTCCTTGGGACACAGCAACTCCTTGGGAGATTACTGGTGACCTCATTCACACGCAGGAACTCAACAACCTTCTAAGGAGTTGTTTATTTGGTTGCGGTTTAAACCTTTCGCTACCTAAACTTAGAACTTACCGAAGATACTGATTTAAACCCCGACGCAAAAGAGGGATGTTATAAGTTTGACGTGTGTATCTGTGTATCTGTCTGTGGCATCGTAGCTTCGAAATGGATGAACACATTTTGATTTTGTTTTTTTTTGTAAGGGGACTTAATCGAGTGTTTTTGTGTATATCATATAGGTTATTTTTGCGTCAGGGGTTTTTTAATTTCATTTATAATTTAATTTTGCTTGTTACAAAGAGCAATTGCCGTCAGACTTCCACAACCCAGTTCCACAAACCAAGAGGGACATTGGATCTTTCTTAGGTTAGGTCACACATGTTTCGAAATATAATTTCTGGGGCGTGCTGGTTTACCCACGATGTTTACCTTCACCGTGACAATTAGCAATAATTATAAGTGATAATTAGAAACATGTACATCAATCCGAAAACGCGAATTTAGTAGCAGTGGTATATGCTCCCACCAGTACTCGAACCGGGGTCCAGTAGGTAACTAGGCCAGTTCTTTATCCACTGGGCTATGACTGTTCCATATACAATGATATTTATAGAATTTATATACATAGAATCTCGATGGCATCGTTGCACTACTCGTTGTTACTCTAGTCGAACAGGCAGCTCTGTCTATAGATGGCTTTATTTAGCTTGTCCGTGGCACGTAACGCCATCGGTCCCGGATGTTGTCGATGACTGTGAGCCGGCAGTGGTTTCCAAACCGTTTGAAAACACTGGCGTCCGCCAACCCGCAGTTGAGCAGCGTGGCGGAGTATGCTCTGAACACCTTCCGTCGAAGGGAGATCCGCCTAAGATTTGCTGATGAATACGTTATACGTAGGTTTCAGTAACAAAGTGTGATAACAATCACATAAAACAATCCTGTGCAACCGCAATGGCTTAAAACATACTTCACCAAATTATAACATGAGAAACTCCCTTTTTTCTTCTTCTTTTTAGCTTTATTCTGTTTCCTAACCCATTAGCATTGGCATTAGTCCGCCTCCTAGGACTAAGGATTTGGCGAAGATACAGATTTTTACATGAAACGACAGCCACCCGAAGACCTCAACAACCAGAGGAGAAACTAGACTATACTGAGATTTTTGCTCCCCCACGATGTTTTCCTTCACCGCCGAGCAAGTGATAATGACAAATATGAAAACACGATTGTTTTGTTAAATGCCAAGATTCGAACTAGGCACCAGTTCGTCAATAGGCTGGTTCATTGTTCACTAGGCTTGATCACTGGTCTAATATGGAAATACTCTATGTCAGGAACCCTTGGAACCGGCGAGCGTGCATGACAAAAGCTATGAATATTAAAGAAACGAATGAAGTGTGTAAGGACAGAGTCACATAGCGCTCGGTCCTCACAGCATACCCTGCAAGGAACTACGCGTGAAGATATAGAGAGATAGCTTGTCATTTTGAAGAAGGCCAAAGGTTGTGACCCGTACAACCTTTCTTGTAGCATAACAGTATCCAGTATTTACTATGCAATTGATTACAGGTGATACCAAATAAACGAGGTTTAAAGTCACCGTGATATAACAAAAACATGATATAAAAAATTGAGGTTATTTACGTGTAAGAAAATTGCGTCTTTGTGTTATTTTTAAGAGAGGTAGGGCGCATGAAAGCAGCCCATCTGGGGAAGTACCTCCATCCACCCCACAGAAAACCGCAGCCAAATAGCAACTCCCTAGACGGTGGTGTATAAATAAATTGTATGTATGTATCTATTATCTTCACGCTAGGCGACACTTCAATCACTTTGTAACATTCATACATATCCATATTCATTCATCATCTTTTTTACATGTGTCGAATTAATTGTGGAAAAAATTTACAAACCAAGGAGAAAAATGTGTTAAACTATTCTCGTTCATCATCATCGCCGTCCGAGCATTACTACCGGTTACGTTTTCCCTTCGGTGCCCAGGGCCCGCTTTCCGAATTTAATCTCTCTACTCCGCGCGGTCTTGGTATCCCTAACAGTGAAAACTTAAAGAGGTTCTGAACTATTCTGTCTTTGTATATTTGAATATAGATTATGTGAGAATAAACATTTACACTTCACATTCCAGTGGATTAAGAACTGAGCTATATATAGCCAATGGGTCCTGGTTCAAATCCCTGGGTGGGCATATACCACAAAATTAGTTGGCTGTGGTTTAAGCTTCATTTCAACTGAAGAATATCTCCTCTTGAACGTAAAGCCTCCCCTACAGAATATCCCTGGGCTCCCTACTACCTTTGCCAGATAGTCCATAGTAAGAATAAGAACTTTCATAATAAATTATAATTTAGGAGGACATTGTTATTAATAAATATTAATAATACAGTAGTAATAAGGATATTAAACTCGTGTTTATATTTTTTAATACATTATTTTAACATTTCGAAAGACGTGTGACCTAATCTACGAGAGATTTGGTTTTCTCTCTAGGTTGTGGATTTCAGATGCAGTCGCTCTATGTAACAAATTAGTATCTTCGCCAAATCTTTAGTCTTCGGTAGCCCACCCCAGCAATCATAAAGAATTAGGAAACGGGAAAACACTAGGAATTTCAACTCTTGTTTATATCTGTTGAGTGAGAGTTTTCGATGTAGTTGAGATTACATTATTAAATCTATTTTTAGTTTAATTATTTTGGAGCTGGATTTGTTGCAAGTGTACAAACACACTATAAATCTTTTTTAATACATATTTGAAACTACGAGATTGAAGCAAAAGGTATTGTAAAATACAATTCATGTTTTAACCTTCGTAACATATCTAAATCATTTTATATGATTCCTATTACATACAAATACAACATATTTAATTTAAAAAATTTGTTACCCATTACCTCTGCAACATGTAATATTAGATTGCTATAGAGAGTCATCATATAGCCTACATCGACAGGTAATCAAGATGATTCCAATGATATTTTACTTGGCAAAATACAATAAATAATTTTAAAGATGAATATGTAAACATACTGCCTGGTAAAAAAATTTTTTGGTTTCACCTTAGTGGAGTAATGAATATTAGATCTAATTGAATGTTTATTTACAATCCATAAGCAGTGTTGAGCAGATGCCAAAGGTTATGTATGATGGGATGGGAATTAGAACCATTTATAAATATATGTGTTGCAACAATTTATCCATTTGTAGGCAAATTAATGTGATACGCTTAACACGCCATTTCACAATGAGATAAACAACACTTGATTTTAACATACTAATGGTACAAAAAATGATGATTTTTTTTTATTTGTTTATTGATATGAAAGCTGTGAACAGCTGATAATGCTCTTAGGGCATAATGGTGACAGTGATAAAATAAGAAGGCAATCGTAATTAATCTTCTAATAGTGTCAAACTGGGATCAACACTACATAACACATAGGCAAATGTGAAAGTAATCTCACTCATCAAACCGCTGGCATCACAAATCCGTCAGTAGATGAATTAAAATGTTTTAACAATTTTATTATTAAATGAATTCACATACTTATAAGATTTACATTTCAAAAACCTTGGTAACTCAAAAAACCCAAATACATGTCTAAACTAGTTTCTGCACACGGCTTCTCCTACCCTACCCTTTGTCCTAGGCTAACTCCCGGTCAACTTGTATATCAAATGTTGATAGTTTCAACATGATCATCAATCATGATCAGGTCAAACAGACACACACTAGATCCATTCACATTTATATATCCACGTCAGTGTGAACTCTGCCATACTGTGATTTCAATTTTCAATTCCATTTGGATTGTATTAGAAGATTATTAGATTCATTTATTATTATTTGTACAAGTTAAAGTTAAATTTCCATCCTGGCGATAATGCATAAATTTGGCAATAGATCCACCATGTGCAATCATCTAATTGTAAAGGCTTTTAGCAGTTGTAATATCACAAATTCTCTAGTTGGTTTTTCTTTTATTGTAGCAAAGTATGCCTCAACTGGATTCATTATCTTAAAATATGGGTAAGAGACTTTTCTATTCCAGTTGATATTATGATATAGCAACTAGTTACTGCAGCCCAACAGTATCTCCACTTCACAGAAGACAGTAGCCAACCATAAACTCCCTACATGATTGCCATGTTCATGCAACATAAGTATTTATTAAGTATTTCTTATTATTCGTAGTATTTCTTGTAAATTCTACAGCTTTTTGGAGAGTTATCATTGAACTGAAACTTCTTTATTTGCAGCAAACACAAAAAAAACAAAAAAATATATGTCGCACCAAGAATGGTTATCAATGTAAGAGAAAACAAGCAAAACAAAATGGCATGGCACTACTTAATATTAACAGCAACACAAATGGTAAAAGTAATAAATACAGTCAGAAACCTATGCTGTCAGATTTACAATAGTCAAATTAATTAATTTACATTAATTATTATGACAAAATAAACTGTTCTATCATTTGAACATATCATTATCTTACTTAACACCATTGTATCCAACCATGATTATGAATGAATAAATAAATTGAAAATCGACCCTATTGCCATGTGCAGGGTATGAGACATGGTATTCTGAACATCTTATAATACCTAAGCATGAAGTTGGATTTGTTGAATAACAAATTTTAGTTATCCTAACTACAAATAGTCAATTGTTTTGTTGAAAAAATCAGTAGGTAATTTTTGTTCAGAATTTCTAAAATATCCATATATGCAGATAAGAAGAGGTAAGAAAAGTATGCTTGGTAAACATTGATGGTGCACATTCAAGGAATTAATGCATATAAAAACTGTTCACGGAGCTAAATACCAGTGTGAGTTATCTCAGGTAAAGCATAAGAACAATATAGATTTTAAGTTTAATCTGTAGGAATGGGCGAAGATATAATCATAAATCATTGTAATAGAACAGGTGGACAACATGTTTGCATTTTTATAAAAACGTTAATTGAATATTGTACAACACATACAACATTGTAGGTGAAAACCATTTTGTCAATTTTCATATAATATTTAAGTAACAATAATTTAGGAAATGATAAGTAGGTTAAAAGGGTAAAACATCTGTAATCCTGATACGGTGACAACTATCTAGATAAGTCATACGAGTTGACAATACGTGATAATTCCATTTGGCAGCTACACAACCATACCGAGAAACTATTTATATTATTAGATACAATGATCTTTCAGACATTCAACAATAAGCGCCAATAAGAAAATAAGTTCGGTGACGTGACAAATCAAAGTACACCAAAAAACTACATTTTACGCATTAAAGTTAATAAAATAAGACAAAAAAAATATTAGGGCACCTCACCTGATCTGCAAAATCTTCGGCTGTCGAAACATATTCATTTGGAATTTGCATTTTTTAAATAAATTCACAGGCACATTCACTAAAAAGAAATTTCACTGCCGAACTAGTCACGTCAGTTGTTGGTTGGTTGTCAAATGACGTGTGGACAGTTGGATTATACTTCCTTCTCAAATCATAATAAAATATTTTCCAAGAATATTTCTAAAAACTATTTAAAGACTAGACGTAACAAATATTATTTTGTAAATAAATACGTCTTTTATTATATATTTTATTACGAAAGAAATATAAAAAAAAGTTAAATTATGATATTATAGGCGTAAAATACCGGATGTTTTCATTTAAAATGACATTAATATTCCATGTCAAATTGATAAAAACGTTTTGTTACTACATGTTCCTGACACTAGCGAGAACATCAGAATGGCTACAAAGAATAATTGAATTGGATTTTGTACATTGACAGTCATTGCACTTGCTTGCTTTGCTTCATTACAAATATTTAGTTGTTTTAGCTATCGCACCAAATATTGCAAAGTTGTGGCTATCCGCCGGAGGTTCCTTGGTGCTGTATTGGCATTTGGAAGCATGTTATGCCAAACAATAATATTTTAGTAGAAACTGGAACAATAAAGTTACTCTACTCTATATTGATAAATATCAGTAATACAAAAAATAGATTCAAAAAGTTTACCAGCAAGTCAAATTGACTCTTGGTAATGACGGAATTGCCTTGAAAGGAGAACAGAGAGCATAAATTCACGTGAAGAAGAAGTTGATTCAGTTCAGAATTCTTCTAAAACCGTAGACAGCTAAAACAAACTTATATCGTGGTGTTCGTGCTCGTATTTAGTTTTTATTAGAAATCAAAACACTTGAATATATAATTACAAATAACAGGAGCACAGGACTATAATTCCTACTTGTAAGCTGAATCTTGTTTTGTTGAATTAATATAATACGTTAAATTTTATTTTACCAAAATTTTATAACGAAAGCTCTTCTAGATAATGTTGGAAGTTACTTGCAATGACCGGCTGGGCAAGAAGGTGAGAGTAAAATGCAACCCTGATGACACTGTTGGAGACTTAAAGAAACTAATAGCCGCCCAAACTGGCACAAGACATGACAAAATAGTTTTGAAGAAATGGTACACAGTTTTCAAGGACCATATCAAACTATCTGATTGTATCCTTTTTAGATGTATGCTTCATAATTGAAATGAATTTGATAACATCACAATTTTTTCTGATAAAACACACACAGGGAGGCAAAATCTCTGTTTAGGGTCAGTATGGAGAAACAGGGAGAGCAAATATTCTAAATTTGATTATGATAATAACACAATCTTATCTTTGACATACAGCTAAATTATAGTCCAAGATCCCATGAATGCCATGGCCTGTGATATTTAATAAAAGCTGAAAGTTTCTCAGTGCATGCTCCCAACACAGGTAAGAATGATGGGCTACTATGAAGTTTGGGTCATTGTGGCTTTGGCAGGTAGGTAGCAAAGGTATAAAAAAATACCAACTTAATGTCATTAAATAATAAAGCAAATTTTTGAATAAGAAAATGTAATTCTTTGGCATAATATTAGAAACTATGTCATCCATCGCCAGACACTTGCCATCATGACAAGTGCTTACCAGACACCCTTATACTTTAATAAATTGTAACTATACTTATGTAAGAGTATAAAAGCTGAATTTTATACATGTTACTTGGATAACTATTAGAAGATGTTTCCTCAGTAGCCCTAACCCCTAGCCAGACAAACGTATACACTCACTGTAGGTGTGAGTTATACTTTACTTTAACTTCAATGTTAGTTATTATACACAACTTCAATTGATCTGAGTGTAAATCAAATGGTCCTTCGGTTGACTGAGGTAAAATGATGTAGCTGAATTATCTGTAGGTTTGCTTGCTTCTAGATCTGTGTTTATTGCTTCTCTGTTTCAACAGTTTTTTTTTTATTTGTAGGTACAGAGGTAGAATATTTTTTGATGAGTCTTGTAAATGCGAAATTTAGAGGGAGACTTTGTACAAAAGTCGTCTGCGTGGGTACCTCTGTATCACCTATTTCTACTGCCAAGCATTTATATTTATATAGCTGTGTTCTGGTTTGAAGGGTCAGATATGGCAGAAAAGCTACTGGGTACTGTGATGAAACATCCTTAACTTACAAGATTGGCAGCACACGAGTAACATTACTGTGGTGTTGCGAGTGTCAATAGGCTGTGGTGACTGCTTACCATCTAAAGCGGACCGCATGCTTGTTTGCCAATCTAGTATCATAAAAAAAGTGCTTTATAGCACTTCCTGTGATAACCACTATCCATATAGTCACTAGGTAAAATAATATCTTTGTATTTGAGGTTATTTATTTATTTATCTATTGAATTTGTGCTTATGTTTAGTTTCCAGCGACCAAAATATATATATATATTTTTTAGTTGCTGGCAACGCTGGAGACAATTTGTCAAAATTGTTACACCATATTTATTAAATTATAATGATTTGGGCATCCTGAATTTGTATTAAGTGCATTTAGTAATATTAGTAGATAAAACTTGTGTGTCATTTTTCGTGACAGCATTACTCGCGTATTTGTTATGATTTGAGGTATTGTCACTTCGAAATTAGGTTAACGCCTATCAGCTGGTTTGAAATTATTGAACAAAGGTACTATTTACAATTTTTTTTTCTTTTCTATCCTTTAATTAAATGCTTGTATTCTATCTCCACTACAAAATTATAGTAGGAACTAGTGTGTAACATAATTATTTACAAACTCGTAGGTACCTAAGTAACAGCTATCACAAATCACTGAAGAAACTTAATTGTGTCATTATATTTATTAATAGGATTAGTAATAAAGATCTCGACAACTGTCCTATCAGAATCAGTGTGCTCCCCCACCTTCGAATATGTAGCAGAGAGTCTATTAACCCTTCGAAACCCGGGTGGTCGTATATGACCGCGAAATGTATGGAAAAACATATATAACGGGTTCTGACTGGTCACGCAACTTCTCTGTTATCTGTGTATTGTTCGACTAGCAAAATCATCTCAAAGTGCAAAATAGAAATATAAAACACAGTAATCCACTTATTAAACAATTAAAAATTAGAATTATATCCTCTTATTTTGCTCTTGCTGGTATTTTCTGTTCGCTATTATTGCATTCTCTTCATCCATACAATAGTTGTTCTCTTTTATTTACCTTGGCACAGTGCCTATAATAGAAACAAACACTACCCGCCCTGTTACTAGCCGTCGAATAGAAATTGAATTAGCTAAGGCCTTCCAAGAACTTAAGGCTTCAAAAGAGCTTATTGAACAATTGTTGCATGAGAGAGAGGAGAGTGAAGAGAAAGTCATCAAAAAACACCGAACTGAAAAATTTGCTTGCAGAACTAGACATTCCCTACCATGACGTCCTCCATCAGCATGAACAACTTAAAAAAACATATAACAATAATCAAACTGTAACAGCTGTTAAACAAGTAGCAAATCTATTTGACGACTACTTCACTAATATTCCTTACATTACCACTGACTCCCTCAATTCATCTCCACATGTTGCTGCTGAGTTATTAAAGGAGAATGTACAACCAAGAGTAGAGCTTTTCCAATTTACACATATTCAATGAAGTGATATAATTAAAACCTTTAAACAAATAAATATTAAAAACTCAGATGATCATTGGGGAATGTCCATAAAATAATTACATCAATGTATAGATATAGGTGTGTTCCCAGACTTAATGAAATTTTAAAAATTATTCAAGTCTAATGAAAGAAGTGAACTGGGGAATTACAGACCCATATCTATTTTGCCAGTATTAGAGTAAAGTATTTAAAATGATAATGCTTGATCAATTACAACTCTATTTTAAGACCAATGAAATTTTTTCTAGTGCACTATACGGATTTAAGTACAGCAGGTAAATCCACTACAGATGCGGGGGTAGCATGTTCTTAGCGCATGGGAGAGATCCCAGGATGCTATTGGGGTCTTCTGTGATCTTTCCAAATTTTTTTTTTCCAAATTTCTTTTAATTGCGTCGACCATCTGACATTATCGCGCAAGCTGTGCCATTATGGAGTTAGATGCCCATAATTTTATCGCAACTTACTTAAACAACGGAACACAATCTGTTGACATAAATGGGGTCAAATCTAAAGGCAGGAATGTTAACATTGGGGTGCCCCAGGGCTCTATATTGGGACCCTTTTATTTTTTAGTATATATGTAAATCATCTGTCCTACATGGTGCAGAAAATTGCGGATATACTACTGTTTGCCGCTGACACTTTTTAAAATTTTAAAACATGTTGCTCGCCGGTGCGAAAATATTGACAAGGTAAATAGTGTAAATTAATTTAGTAAATTGGTTCATATGCAATAATCTTTTATTAAATTCAACTAAAACTAAATGTATTAAATTTAATCATTCAAATATGGCGTCTTCCAATACATAAGTTTTCTTTGACAATAATATACTAGAATTTATTAATGATACTCTATTTCTTGGAATGAGGATCAGTAAAGTTATAGCAAATTCAATAGAACTAGTGTTCACGATATTCTTTATGAACTAAGATTGATATATCTTTTTGAATTATCCTAATCGGACCATTACTTACGAAGATATTAAGTAATAAACATATGCCATTCCTGTCGCTAAAAGTCAATGTACGCGGGTGCGTGTGACGTCACTGTGACGGAACCGAGCGCGGCCGGCCGGCCGCCGCCGCCTTTGATTACCTAGGTGATCATTCCAAGTTCACCAGCGCTGAAATCCGTGGTTGGAAACTACAAAGGTAAGGGTACTGCTTATTTATCTACGTATGTAGGTACTTATTAGTAATATTTAATCTGTTAGTGGTAGGAAGGTGTAAGAAAGAATGAATGTAAAGTGTAAGTACAGGGACGTATTCATAACTTATGAATAGAGTTTATAGTATCTTGATATACTGAATGTTGTTTTATTCATTCATATGAAGATCATTTCGCGTATGGCTGTTTAACCTACCTTGTTGCGCTTTATTTAGTGCATGGTTCTCTATACTTGCTGATCTATGTATGTATGTCAGAAACCTTAATATTGGTTGCCAATGGCTGTTTTTTTTTTTGCTATCTCGCTTTTTGTTACAAATCATTAGTTCAATGTGTACTTAAGTAGGATGACTTGAATATAAAGCAAAAAATATATAATATTTTTTTTTATACATATATTTTAATGCCGTTTTATTTATTTATTACAGATCGGCACGTGAAAGCTATGGAGATGATGCTGTAGGTTTTGTCCAAGTCCAGAGGTCGGGACATGTTTGTACGGTAAAAGCAAAAATAACGCCTGAACATAGAATAAAAAGTAAAACGTATTGCTGCACGTTTACATGTGATGAAAATGAGGGGACGGTTTTGAACGTGGATTGTCATGACTGTGCTGCTCAAAAGGGAGGCTAGCTATAGCGTAGCATTTTTAATGTGGCTCCATAGACGCAGCGAGGAGCCGTCTCCCACTGAAAAAAAATGTTACTGGGCCAAACCAAAGCTGGCTACTATAGGTACAACTACAAAATTTATAAAAGCTAAAGATATAGTTCGCAGCTCAGTTACTATTGAAGTTAAAAACACTGATAACACTAAAGGAGACCAGTTTTTCCTAGCGGTTGTGTAAAGCATAAAGGCAAATTCTATTAAAAATCAGTTATCAGCATACGTTACAAAGAATGAGTTGAAAAAAATTTCTTTGCATAATCTCGTTCAACAATACAAAAAGGAAGGCAATAATATAAATAGCGCAGATCATTTTATTGATTATTGCTCTACTAAAATCACCATGGAAGAATGTCACAAAGCAGAAGAAGCAACAGTTTCTCAAGATAGTTCACCGTTATGGCATGAGTTAAGGTATTGTAGAATAACCGCATCTAAAGTTCTCGAAGCTGCACATTGCAAGACTCCTGATGGTGTTTTAGTTGAACAAATATTTGGTGCCTCTGTACCAGAGACTCTGGCGATGAATAGAGGCAAACGATTGGAATCCGATGTCAGAGCAGAAGTAGCCAAAACAAGGAAAATAGCCGGTAGCCTGGGCAGAGGGTGTAGTTTTATCATCTCTTTTTACAACGGAATACCATTTTTTACGAAGTTTTGGGTCTTTCGGCACGTTAAAAAATAGTTTTTCTGACGTTTTAATAGAAGTGTTTGTGCATTTCGGCACTATACAATATCTATACATAGTTAAAAAAGCGAATTAGACACAAATCGGACACTTAATTTGTTTTAAAGTCACAATTAAAGAAACAAAACACTGCGCGTCTTATCGTTGCCAACGGCTAAATGGCGGCGACCGTCACAGCTACTTCGACGGCCACTCTGTGAACTTCGCTAGTAATTCAGTCATAACTTCGTCAATTTTTGTCGTAGAACAAAAATTTTTGTACTGTATGCTAAGAATTTCTTAGCTCTATAAATCTGTATTCTCAACTAAAAACCGTACGGATCCTCATTACGATAGACTCCAAATTGCAGTAGGGGCCCATATAAATAAACTGGCCAGTAAGCTAAGCTCTGCGGCATATGCCATTAGGAGAATTAGACAATTGACGGATACAGTAGTAGCAGTAGCCTCGCTTAGTCTATTTCAGCTACTTTCACAGCATTATGTCATATGGTATACTTTTTTGTGGAAGAACGACTGATATTGAAACTGTTTTTATATTACAAAAGAGAGCCATCCGCTCTATTTATAATATGGGCTCCACGAAATCACTTAGAGAACTATTCAAGTAAATAAATTTCCTCCCGGTTACCTCTCTGTACCGCTCCGTTTTATGAGAACACTAGCTTTTACGCGCGGGTTCGCTCGCATTGATAAAAAATATATATATATTAATAAAAATTATCCTATATTACTACTGATACCTCCAAGAATATGTGTACAAAGTTTCATGATGCTCGGTTCAGCAGTTTTCGCGTGGAAGCGTAACAAACAAACGGACGTTCACATTTATAATACTCGTTTAGTAGGATAATGTATGCTCGTAAAAATATAGTCGTTTTCAAAATTTAGTGACCATCTTAGAAGCAGGAATAGATTGCGCATGCCAGTAAATCGGCTTGCTAAGACGAGTAGATCTTTTGTTGTACACTGTATTTGATTATATAATAAATTACCTGAAACAGTTCTGTCCTTGCCTGACAATATGTTCAAAAGGCACATCACTCATACTCTATGTAAGAAGGGTTATAACAGGATCGATGAATATCTGGCTGACGAGAGATGTCTAGATATGATTCAGCCATGTGTTAATATATCTTTAACTGTACAACTTGTCACCATTATACCCTGTCATAAATTTATTATAATAGGGGTTAAATTATGAAATTGCCGGTTTGTATAATAGATACTTTGAATTGACATTAAGCATTCATGCTGTGAGATTTTCGAGTGAAACTTTTATCACAAAATACCTATGAGGTTTTATTTTTCAAAAATATGCAACATTTGAATTTCGAATTTCAATTGTTTTTTTTTTATTAAGCTTAGACGGGAAAGATGGACACTACGAAAATCCGAGTAATTTGTGAATAGTTTCGACGTGGAACTAATGCGGCTTAACCCTTTGACCGCCATATTTTGTTACATCATCATACACCCTAACGCCAGCGGCCTGTCGGCGTAATTTCAAATAGGGTTGAGAAATAGTGTTATCGATTAGTTTAAATGAATAAAATTCAAAATTTAATTAATATTAAATCAGTCTTTATTAATCAAGTATCAAGGTACTACAGTACGGGGGTTATTCAAGAAAGGCGTGAAGAGGTTCTTACAGGGTCGGCAACGCAAGAGTGACACCCCTGGTGTAGCAAATGTCCATAGGCTACGGTAACTGCTTACCATCAGGCAGGCCGTAAGCTTGTTTGCTACCTTAGTGATATAAAAAAAATAACATTATTTACCACGTTTCATTCAATATTCTAGCAATGAATCTAGTATAACATCTTCGTTTTCTGATGCATCTCTTCGAGCTTGATTTATCAAATTAATAATTTTCATATATAATTCTGATCGTACCTCAGGTCGAACAGTCATTATTTCCTTCTAAAATATTTAATAATTCGTAGTCTTCTAACATGGCAAGGGTACAAGTTACAACACTAATTTATACAAGGAACGTGTTATTACGGTGACGGCGCCTGAGGAACAGTAAATATGGCGTCGTTTGACCTTGAGCCGCACGTAAAATCACGGTGACGGCGATCGGAGATAATCTGAACTAGTGAAGTTCTCAGTTGTCGCTTCTTTATCGAAACAATAAATTATATCTAATATTTAACACCTAAAATAAACATTTTTATTGTTTTAACATGCTTCTAATTAGTACGACTATTCGTGCTTCGAATTTAAGAAATAATTTGGATTTCAATACAATATTTTTGTTTTCGCCGACAGTCTACTTAATTGGAGATCAACAAGTACGCGGTTTAGCGCCGATAATGACACAAGACAGAAAAAATAAATGGAATGACATATATAATATTTTCGGCTTGATTAAGCCATTCGCACCCAGCTCAGAAATTTTAAGAAATTGTAATATAATTTCCGAATCAAATGTACAAAAAGATGATATTATTATATTAAGCGTGGGTTCAAATGATAGAAATCCATATACATTAATATCAAATCTTTGCAATATGCTGTATAAATTTAAACATAATAAGATTTTTGTTTTAAATATTTTTGACAATCGACATTTGAACGTGGTACTATTGAATAAGCAGATTGAATTATTAATAAGAAATTATGAGAATTGTAATTTTATAAATTTAAATTTTAAGTCATATGATAGTAACATTTTCCCCAGCCCATACCATTTTTTGTCATTCAAACTAAACATTGAAATTGATTATTTGAAATACACCGAATTATACATTAATAAAATAGCACATATCTCGAAATTGACAGTAGTTAAAAAAATATTAAATGCAGATAACTCGCTAAACTCTGTAAAAAAAATTAAGAGGGGTACAATTCCATTTTATTTTAAAGTTATGCATAAAAAAGAGAAAAAAATGACAATTAATGCACAAACAACGCCTAAAAATGTTTTAATAAATAATGAAAATACGAAAACGGACCTTTTTCGCATCGACTAAAGTAAATCGCAGTGTTACACTGTTGCATCAAAATATACAGGGAGTTTTGGGTAAATTAGATCATATATTATTCGCGCTAGACGAGCTAGCCATGAAAAAGTGTAAAGTAGATATCGTTTGTCTATCGGAGACGTTTATTAAAAATGGGTGTGAATCTAACCTTATTTTAAAAAATTACCATTTGGTTTCGGCATTCTCCCGTAAAAATCAACGTCGGGGTGGTACTTGCATATTAGTACATAATAAATTCGATTGTAAAAAAGTGGCTATTACCCCTGAACCAATTCCGCACCGCTTCGAATACGCTATCACTGAAATTACTTCTATTAACCTCATAATTATATGTCTGTATAGAGTACCAATATATTCAACATATGCTAAAGATGTTGAATTTTTCTTAAAAAATGTTCAGGAACTATTGTATAATTTATTTAAGAGACATTGTAAAAAACAGGTCATATTGTGCGGTGACTGGAATATTAATTTATTAAAACACGATAAATACGTAAAAGAACTTACATCACTATTAACGAACTATAATCTACGCCATCATATAGTAAATCCTACTCGGAAAACATCTTGTATAGACTTAATAGTTAGCAACATTTCCAACGTTAATTCAAAAATTCATTATTTGGCCCTATCAGATCATGAAACTGCACAAACAATCAGTTTCGAAACTATGAATAAAAATCGTAATAAAATAAATAACTACTGGTTTGAGAAGAAAAGGGACACTAGTGTAGATAATGTTGAGAAATTTGTAGAATGCATATCAGCATTATCTTTTCAAAATGTCATGCAAGAATCCGACACAAACAAAGCCTTTGACATTTTTCATGAAGATGTTACCCTGTTTTATGATTTATGTTTTCCATTAATTACAGTCAAACGAATTAATAAACCAATAAAAACGAAATGGATGAATAGAAGCTTAAAAAGATGCGCAGTTCGGAAAAGAACATTGTACATAAAATATACAATGTCTAAAGCTAATAAAAGTATGCATAAAAAGAACTACAAAGTTTATTCAAATATATTTAAAAAGTGTATTCTCAAAGCTCAAGAAATCGATAACACGAAATATATACATAAATCTACCAACAAATGCAAAGCCTCTTGGGATGTAATAAAACAAAATGTTAACTTTAAATCCATGAATAAATCAGTTGATTTTATTAAACTTAAAAATGGCAGTATGGAAAGTAATCCATTACAAATGGCTGAAGCATTTAATGACTTTTTCATAAATGAAACTAAACAATCGAAAAAAAAACCGGCATGTAAAATTAATACAAATTTTTACAAATTAATCAATAATAACGAAAATACAATATTTTTATCGCCCGTCACCCCTTTAGATGTGTATAAAGTGATAAAAGCTTTAAAAAATACAAATGCGACGGGTTATGATAACATAAATACTAAAATAATTAAAAAATGTGCAAAGCAATTGTCAGTGCCCTTATGTCATATTATAAATTTGTCATTCTGTGACGGCAATTACCCAACTCGTTTAAAAAAATCGATTGTGAGACCTATGTTTAAAAAGGGAGATAAACTGGACATTAACAATTATAGACCAATAACATTTGTACCTGTCTTATCCAAAATACTCGAAAAAGTTATGGCAGATAAGATAAACAGTTTCATATCGACATTTGATCTGCTAACTAAGCAGCAATTTGGTTTTAGGAAAGGTAGTTCTACGACCTTGGCGTGTTTTTCACTTATTAAAGCTATTACAGACAGTTTAACCTTGGTAGACGCATAGTATCCATATTTTTGGATATGAGTAAAGCATTTGACCGCGTATGTCACAAAACTCTATTGAATAAGCTAGAGCGATACGGTATCAGAGGTAAAGCACTTGACTGGATCTCTAATTATTTAAAAAACCGTGAACAATGTGTAGAAATATGTAAAATTGAGAAAGACAATCTGTGTTCGTACAAATCATCATATCGTACAAATGACTGTGGAGTACCACAAGGCAGTATACTGGGTCCTTTATTGTTTGTACTATACATAAACGACCTACCTTTGATTGTTAATCATAAATGTATCCTGTTTGCCGATGATACTACACTTGTAATTGAGGACGTGAAAAACAATAAATGTCAATTTGAAAATGATATCAATAATGCACTTGCAAACATAATAAATTGGCTTGACGCAAATAACTTATCTGTAAATCTAACCAAGACTAATCTTATTGAATTTTTGACATATAACAAAAAATCACTGGACATTAAAGCTTCGTATGACAATGAATTGATAAAATGTGTTGACAATACCGTATTCCTTGGCGTAACAATTGACAAACATTGTAATTGGAAACCCCATGTCGAAAAGTTATGTAATAAACTAGATAAATTTGTGTATGCACTGTCACGACTAAGACAATTAGCCAACAAAGAAGCTGCTCTCCTGGCCTACCACGGATATGTGTCGTCTATTCTGAGGTACGCAATAATACTATGGGGATATTCTGTAGAGAGTATTAATGTATTTAAAGCACAAAAGAAATGCATCCGGGCACTTTGCGGTGCTGGATTTTTGGAAAGTTGCAAACCGTTATTTATATCCAATAAGATATTACCCGTACCGTGCATATATATATACGAGTTGTGCATTTTTGTTAAAACTCACCCGGACTTATTTGCAAAATATGCCAACATAGTAGAGCGTTGCACAAGACTAAAAAATAAATTATGTGTGCCAATGCAACGTCTGACAGTGTTCAGTAGGAGTACATACTCAATGGCAATAAGAGTGTATAATCATCTACCAGACAGTGTTAAGGAAAATAATGTTAGTCGGCTAAAAAAGCACCTTTTTATTCTATTACTGGGAAAATGTTACTATTCAGTTGATGAATTCTTAAATGACAAAAATATTGCTATATAACATTGGTATATAATTAACTAGTTATTGTCATTCACAAATAGAATAATTTGCACGCCATTTTAATGGCAGAGTAAAATGGAACTAACTATCTTAAACATACAACTGTGTAATACTTACCTTACTCTGGCAAATAAACGCATTCATTCATTCATTCATTCGCACCATGATTATTCAATAAAATTTCATTTAAATTACATTGATTTGCCCATCCCTAGTACACGTAATATCACGTTATTGGCGATTCGTGTTGGTACTAAGTAACACCGTACAACGATTTTGTCTATAAATATCATAATGAAACGCAGCAAAATTTGTTAATTATTAAGAATACATCCTGGATAATCTTTAATATAAATGCACCAATAAACAATTTATAAAACTTAACGTGAAATTACGTCTATGGCGTGTGGAGCACATTTTTCATATCCCGTTATATTACGGGCACGGCGGTTAAAGGGTTAATGAGCGGTTTAGCGGGCAGCTTCAACCTGTTACTTTTGTGTTACAGTATCTTAAAATTTCACTCATCATTTTTTCATAACGCGCCTAAAGAAGTATAACTTCAATACAACTTCATAATTTTATTTGAATAAATACATGATTCAGTAAAGCCACGTTTGAATTAATGTTATTTCGACCGTAATGTTCCAAATCACTAAACAGGTAACATGACGTAGGTAATGAAAAAATTGTAGTCAGCTCCTGGTCTATGTACAAAAAATAATTAAGAAAAACTTTGTTTGTTTGTTTATATAACTTTATTGCATTATTTACAATTATAAATACAAGTACAACAATTACATGATTTGCAAAGGCGGGCTTATTCCTTCGAGGAATCTCTTCCAGCCAACCATTGCTTGAGAGTTCCTGAATGGAGCAATGAACGGCGGTGGGAAAAGAGATCGAAGAGAGTATATATGAATAAGACATTTAATACACTAAATAGGTACATAGTTTTATTGTACAGAAGAAAATAATAATAATAATAAGATAAATAACGAATACACACATTATATAGATACTGGTACATATATATATATATATATTAAATAAACGATAACTACACAACCTACCCAACCCTAACTCGATGCGGGAGTACCATAGAGCTTGTTTAATTTCATTTTAAAGGAGCTCACGGACTGTGAAAGCCTAATTTCCAGAGGAAGTGCATTCCACATGCGTGCAGCTTGTACCGTGTATGAGTGCCAAAAAGTATTTGTAAGTGTGACCGGGACCTTCAGTAATGGATTTCCGCTACGCCGTAAGCGTTCGTCTACTTTCCGAAAATGAAACCTCTCCCGGAGATATATTGGAGAAGAGGGATTGAAAAGGACATTGTATAGAAAGGTGAGAATATGGATGTTACGACGTTGCCTTATAGGTAGCCAGTTAAGCTGCTGTCGAAACTGAGAGATATGGTCATATTTACGAAGACCAAAAACATATCGAATTGCCTGATTTTGAAGTCTGTCTAATTTGTCTAGT
Source organism: Pyralis farinalis (assembly GCA_947507595.1). Lineage (NCBI taxonomy): Eukaryota > Metazoa > Arthropoda > Insecta > Lepidoptera > Pyralidae > Pyralis > Pyralis farinalis. The sequence continues at coordinate 3,351,172 of OX382261.1, read as the reverse complement.
AATTCTTCTGAAGGATCAAGAAAGGCTACGTCGGCATAGTCAATAAGGGGTAGTAGAAGGGAACGAGCCAGCATCGCTTTGGTCTCCACAGGAAGAAAGTTTTGAAGGCGTCTCAATGAATGTAGCGAGGTGAAAGTTTTACGACTTATTTCATTGATGTGAGGCCCCCATGAGAGTGTCTGGTCCATGACAATTCCCAGGTTCCTTACCGTGGAGCAATAAGGTATTACTGTGCCACTGCAAATGACCTTAGGAAATGCACCAGATTGAAACAATGAAATAAAGTATGGACTACCTATTACTATACTTTGAAATTTCGCTGCGTTGATTTTTAAGCCAAAGTTTTCAGCCCACTCGCTAATTGCTCGAAGGTCAGAATTAATAACATTAATAGCATTTGTGAAGTTTTGAAGAGAGGCAGCAGCATATATTTGTACGTCATCTGCGTACAGATGAAACGAGGAGGATAGACATGACGTGATACCGTTGATGAAGATGGAGAAAAGGACAGGTGAAAGCACACCACCCTGAGGGAGGGAGGGAGGGAAGAAAAACTTTGTATTATAGATCCCTGATGATTCCCCTACAGGGGAAAATTGTTTTGTATATAGATAGACTATGCATTTTTGACTACGTGTTTAGGCTATTATCGTTCGCTCGGGGCTCGAGTCGGCCTACTTATTTGATTTTACTATGCTAGGGGTTAGAAGTATCAAAACTGTCTGGCTACTGAGGAAACATCTTCTAATAGTTATCCAAGTAACATGTATAATTCAGCTTTTATACTCTAACGTAAATATACTACTCTGTGTAAAAAGTATCGGGAATATGTCAATAAAAAGACCCGCGTAAAAGAGGTCGTTCTAATTTTTTTACTGCATGTTGGTAGCACTGTACTGATTTAGCGCGCAAAATTTGAGCGGGATCTGTCATTTAATTTGTTTTAAACTACACTTTTTGTTGGTCATAGTTTTGAGTCCTCGGCGATTTTTACAATGGAAAATATTGTTGAACAAAGAGTGTGCCTTAAATTTTGTGTTTCAAATGATATTTCATGTGGTGAATCACTAAAAATGTTGCGAAATACCTACGGCGAATCGTGTATATCGAAAACAAGGGCTTATGAATGGTATAAGGCTTTTAAAGAAGGCCGAGAAGTAGTAGTAGACTTGCCTCGTTCTGGTAGACCTTCAACCGCTACGACCAGAGAAAACATCGACAGAATCAAGAAGCTAGTGCTCGAAAATCGACGTATGAGTCTGAGAGAGTTGGCTAGTGAGGTGAACATATCTTTTAAGTCCGTCCACAACATTCTCATTGACATTTTAGGCATGAAACGCGTCGCCGCTCGACTAGTTCCAAAAGAGCTCAATTTTGTTCAAAAAGCGCAGCGAAAGCATGTCGCTGAAGACATGGTTTCCCGAGCTTCTACGGATCCGACCTTTATGAAACGTATAATAACTGGCGACGAGACATGGGTTTATGAGTACGACATGCAAACAAGCCAACAGTCTTCAGAATGGCGTCTCGAAAACGAGCCGAAACCCAAAAAACCGCGGCAAAGTCGCTCCAAAATCAAGGTGATGCTGACAGTTTTTTTTGACTACCGTGGTGTGGTTCACTCCGAATTCCTTCCAGAGGGAGAAACAGTGAATAAAGAATATTATTTAGGCGTCATGAAGCGTTTGCGTGAGAGTATCCGCCGAAAACGTCCAGATTTGTGGCAACACAACTCATGGATGCTGCACCATGATAATGCACCATCACACACAGCCATTATAATGAAAGAGTTTTTAGCGAAAAATTCAACAAAAGTTCTCGACCAAGCACCGTATTCACCTGATATGGCTCCGTCTGACTTTTTTTTATTTCCCAAGTTAAAATTACCACTTCGAGGAAAACGTTTTGAGTCGATAGAAGCCATAAAAGAAAATTCGCTGAATGAGCTAAAGGCCATACCGCAAATAGCCTATGAAAAATGTATGGAAGACTGGGTGAAGCGGTGGAGATGTTGTATTGCAAGCGATGGGGCCTACTTTGAAGGCGATAAAATAAATTTAGATGAATAATTTGTATTTTTTGTTTTATTGACAAATTCCCGATACTTAGTACACAGAATGTATGTAGTTACAATTTATTAAAGTATAAGTGTGTTTGTCCACTTACCATCGTGGCAATGGATGACATAGTTTCTAATATTAATTTTGACGAGGTCGGCGGCTCAGTCGTGAATGACGCGACTTTGACGTTCGTGGGTTCGTGGGTGCATGAACATGTCTGTTTGTCTTGATCTGGGTGTTTTAAGCAGTCAGAACCCGTTATATACATTTTCCCATACATTTCGCGGTCGTATACGACCACCCGGGTTTCGAAGGGTTAAGAGCGATAGAGCGCATCAAATGAGTCTGGAGAAGTATCTCCACCTTACGGAAAACCGCAGCCCAATGACAAGTCCCTAGAGGGTTGTTGTGTTCCTGTGTGTGAGTGAGTTCACCAGTAAACTCCTAAGGAGTTGCTGTGTAAGCAGCAGAGGAGGCATCGTGCGAGTGATTCTTAATATATTACAAGCATTAATAGGCTACGGTAACTGCTTTACACCAGGTAGGCCGTATGCTTGTATACCTCCGGACGTTGTATAAAAAAATATATCTCGAAGGAAATATAAAAAACCAGTTGAGAATGCGCAAGCTTGCATTGCCAGAGGAACACCTGGCTCGTCAATAATTAAACAATATTTTTTTTTTAATTTGTCGGCCATTTTGACCATGTTACTTAAGAGATAGGAACGGTGTTCCTGAACATTCCTATTCTACTTTTTTATGCTGAATCCGAATCTGAAGTCAAAATTCGAATATTTGAAAAAAGCGACAGATAAACACACAGACAAAGGCACAGACAAACATATAGATTTTATAAAGGAACGGTGTTCCTGAAAATACCCTTTATTATTTGATGAAATTAAATTGGTGTTTTTTACACCTTTGCTACCAATTTCCTGCCAAAGCCACGATGACCCAATCTTCAAAGTAGCCCATCGATCCTACCTGTGATGCGAGCATGCGTTGAGAATCTTTCAGCTTTTATAAAATAATCTAGGTCTGGCGTTCTTGGGATCTTCCTCTATTAGGTATAATGAATCAAATTACATGAAGCATCTCATGCTTTTGACATTACTTTGATTTGGAGGCCACTTTCAGCTGTATGCCAAACAATTAAAGTTCACAGTTTATCTATAACTTCACGCCAAACCCCTTGCAGCGTAGGCAGATGAAACCGAGCGACACATCGATCCTTACACACCTCACTCGCTTCTTTAACTTTTATTGCTCTTCTCATGCACGCCCGCCGGTTTCTAAGGCACCTGACATCACCTATTCATAAAACACAATCAATTTGGTCATGGAATCTAAGTCTTAGCCTTCCTTGGATCCTGCATTCTTTCCACATGTCCGACCCAACGGAGCATGCCTCTTCTTACTTTACATCGACGCTCTCTTTTAGATCAACTCTGTTTCTAACTTTCTAACCATTGTGAATACGGTTTACAAGCGTTATGCATCAAAATTTGCACAACGCTCGCATTTCAACCGCGTTTATCCTACTTTCATGCTCTCTTTGCCCAAAATTGCATATTTTGTGCACATGCACAAAAGAACAGTTGTTTGGAGTAGTTAATGAAGGCGAGTCTTCTAATACATGACCTCATACATACGTGAATTCTCTCTAAGGTGAAGCTATATTCGTACCTGCACCTTTGTTAGTTCGCAGGGTGCATCACAGCACGTACATGTGTATTTTGAATTTACCCCTGAAACTGTAATAACATTAGTGTTAATTTTTATCTTTTATTAGTCACTATAACTAATTTAGAGCGATTGAACTCAGAAAAATAATAATATAAAAGTAAGCTGAAGTAACATCCCCCTATCTAAGAGTGTTCCTAGTGAGTTGTTATTTTCAATATTCAGACCCAGTAGGTCCTCATTTACACCATCTGCGTAGAGTTTTACATGCGTTTTCTGGTCATAAAGTAGTTATAGGAGCAGACGTAAATGCATCACCGCCATAGGGTTACGGTAAGCTGAGAGCAACCGATGCTGACAGACGCTCTGCTGTTAAAGAGTTCGTTGCTGAAATGAATCTTCTTATTCACAATACCCCAGAAGCACCACCTACTTTTAGCAGCCCTATGGGCGAGTCTTCTATTGACGTCACACTTTCTAGTGTAGACGTCCGAATACAAAACCGGCGCGTTTTACCTGAGGCTTCTTGCAGTGATCACCGTTACTAACTTCTCCCCGGTTGTTGACAACTTACACCTGCAACAGTATACTGGCTTTCAATATATAACTAAAAATGTCGATTGGGCAGCCTTTGCTTCTCTTTCCGCTTCTCGCGCCGGGGATTTCACTCGTGCTGACCTTAACAGTCACAGAAAGTGTTCAAATTATGTCTGATACATTCATATATTGCGCTAACGTTATATTGGGTAAAGTAAATGAGAGACGCTGTGACTAGTGGAATGATACGCTTGTCAGACTGCGTAGGAGTCTCCGCTGTGCTCGACATAAGGTTTCTAAATTAAGAAAACGTAAAATCGAAGGTGAACCATGTCAAACAGTTTTAGTAACTTGCATATTGCTACTATCGCGCCGTCGTTGAAAAATCGAAAGGTAATTTGCTAAAACGAATAGTAGAAAGATTAAATTATGAGGAACCGTGGTCTCTCCTGTATCACGAATTTAAGGCAAATAGGCGCATTGATCATGCCTTTGTTTCTAATATTAAACTTGATAATACCCACACCCTCGGTGTTGAGCAGACTACTGATGCACTTTTGCATGCTTTAATTCCGGATGCCTGTCCTGATAATGATAGTGACTACCATCGCGAGGTGAGGACAGCCGTAGATCAGTGCCCTGCCATTCCAATGTCAACTATGGTGTCAGTGGACGAATTTCTACATGTTGTTAAAACATTACCGACAAATAAAGCTTCCGGTGATGATAAAATCTCAAACAAAATGATCAAGGAAGCTTGTAAACTAGCTGCTGAACCTATTTTAAAGGTATTAAACCGGTGTATTGTAGAAGGTAACTTTTACAATACAGTTGTCTTGGAAATACAACGACGCGCTTCAATGTACTACACCTCTAAAAACATGCACCCTGATTTTCTAAAACACCGCGATCATAATAAAATATTTAGACTGTTCAAACCGATTGAAGAGGTACTTGAAACATTGCTGTTCGAATGGCAAGAAAGATGGGAAACTTCTACTAAAGGACGCCACTTGTATCTGTTCTTTCAATCAGTGCGAGACAGATTAAGTAAAGAGTGGCTAGAAGTGGATCATCCTGTTGCGCAATTTTTAACAGGGCATGGAAACTTTAGGGCGAAGCTCTTTTCTTTTCGACTTGTGTCGTCGCCTTTATGTTAGTAGTCTACGACAAGTCATAAATTCGAGCAAACAGCACATCATTTTCTCTGGGAGTGCGATCTGTGGCGTCGGGAGCGGGACGATATGTTAAATTCCTTGCGTGTCACATCCAGAGTAGTATACTATTCTGATTTGGTGGCAACAAGGGAGAATTACCAGGCGTTTAGGTGGTTCTGCAATCTATATTATTGGAATCGATGTGTTAAGTAACAACTCACAGTTTAGGTCCCAATAGTGTTAGATATTTGATAGACCGTGGCGCACGGTAGTTGAGCTTCACTTGACTAGCCATCTCTTTGAGGGTTTTAAATGCCTTATTTGTCATATGCTGTCTCTCACTTTGCCAAGAGGGGAAGTCAATTCCAAAACTTCCTACTCCTACAAATTTCTTCTGATTAAATTCGTTGTGAGTTCCAAGGCAGCTGTAGTTTAACCCCCGGGACAGCAATTGTACTTCACTGTTCATTGCTTTTTTGGTGGTCGCCGCTGTTAATTCTGGCTACACAGGAGACACAGTGGTGGGTATGAGAGGTAGGTCAGTCCCGTTAAAAAAAAAAAGTGAAAGTAATTCTTATTTCATAAGTAGTCTCTGTTGACTTCGACCTATCCAATCCAGATCCGGATATAATGAATTGTTGTAAAAAGCCCCTTTCGTATTTTATAACTTTATGTAAACTAAAGTAAACTTTGGGTAAATATGCACTCAATTATCTCGCACATCTAAATGAAATTGTCTCTTCCTGTGACTTCAGAAGAGTTTCGGTTTTCTTCTGCTAACTCTCACGTTGTGGGATGAACTTTCCGATTTTTCCCAAGAGACAACAGCAAGGGTCTCTTTTGTTTTAGTGAACCTCATACTTAACCCAAGTGTTACTTAACTTTTCGTCAATGAGGTTTTGCAAAAAATATGTCTTATTATCTAATTGCAAATAAGTTTTGTGTAATGTAAGTCTTTTTTTCTAGGATCTACTCCTAGAAAAAAAGACTTACATTACAGAAAAGACTGTATATGTAATATTTTTCAGCAGGAGCAATTAAACAATTTATGGGCTGTACGTGTATGTATTCTTTGCGTGCGCTTTGCGAGGAGCTTGATTACAAATGCGCGTGTCACTCTAATCGGACACGCAGGTCAACCAACTGTCTATGTACGGGTTTATCTATGTCGAACTTCGGAGAGCATGCTAAGCCATCTCGGTCCCGGCTGTTGGGCTCGATGACAGTCGCCAAGCTAAGGCCTTTGGGCGGCTTGAAAACACTGGTCTCCGCCAATCCATTGAAGGGAGACAAACCCGTATGGCTGCAGTGGCATGAGTAATGGTTGTATAAAAGAAACCCCGCCAGGGTGTTCCATAAAGATTCACGTAGAGTGGGTTCCACTATATATAGCAAAGTTTATGTTATAACGTTACAGTATAATTTCCTTAACATTTTTATACAGATGAAATTCACGATGGGATGAATCTGGAGTTATATTATCAATAAGTTTTTATATATTTATAATTGTAATATTAAGTAAATTCTACACTAATATGTTTGAAGTTTTAATTATAATTAACTCTCGTAAACATGAATCAGGAATAAGAAACATTTTAAAACTGAAGTGTCGTATTCTGATTCTTTGTTATTTGAATTTTGCTTCACTTTGATCACTAAAATCCATGACGAACGAATCAGTCATCCTGGCTTTCCTTTTTAGGGTTCCGTACCCAAAGGGTAAAACGGAACCCTATTACTGAGGCTCCGCTGTCCGTCCGTCCGTCCGTCCGTCCGTCCGTCTGTCACCAGGCTGTATCTCATGAACTGTGATAGTTAGACAGTTGAAATTTTCACACATGATGTATTTCTGTTGCCGCTATAACAACAAATACTAAAAACTAGAATAAAATAAATATTTAAGGGGGCTCCCATACAACAAACGAGTTTTTTTTTAGCCGTTTTTATAGATAGTGGTACGGAACCCTTCGTGCGCGAGTCCGACTCGCACTTGGCCGATTTTTTACTGATACGTGTGTTATTGAGAGCTAGGACGTGTCATTGTCCTAACTCTCAAAAATACAGCCATAAGTCAAAAAAAATGTTTGTGGACCGGTATACCGTGGGTGTGGTACTCACGGGATACCGGTTCACAAATATATATATATATATATATTCCCTGTGCTACTAAGGATCGTATCGTAATATCGAATAGTCTTATTTAATGCAATAAGATTTTTTTGAATCTGGTAGTTCCAAAGGCTAGCGCCTTCAAACAAATAAACTATTCTTCTTTTAGTATAAAGATAAACTTACTTCGTCATTATCAATCATTCAATGCCGCACAATCGAATTAGATTCGTGTGTTGACTTCTCCGTCCGCATTGGTGAAGTACGGTAAAGCGTACAAATCGGTATAGAGATACCTAGGATCTGTCTTCCACGTGTCCGGTGATATCGATTGCGTCGTCAAGGCACGTATTTTTGCGGCTTGGGCCAAGTGGCGTGGAGTGACTGGTGTCATTTTAGGGTCACAACCCTAAAATGCGGCTTAGGCTGAAGGGACAGGTTTATAATTCTATTTATATACATTAGGCCTGTCTTTTTATATGTCAATGAAGCGTGGCCTGTACTTAGCGGCACAAGCAGGAGCTGCGTGTCACGGAAATAAATATGCTGCGCTGAATGTGTGGGAGAGATCGTGTAAAGAACTCCCACATCCGCGGTAATTTTTATGTCCTTGACATAGAAGAGACACTGCAAGAGCTACGCTGGTACGGCCGCGTCTTACGAAAACTGGCAAGTTACGTGGGAAACAAATGTATAGCCATTCTGCCTCCACCGGGCCGCAGTAAAAAGAGGTGTTGGCTTGGCGTCGTAAGGGATGGTATGCGTGCCAATGACCTCACAGTTAGGGATGCCGAAGTCCCCGCGAAGTGGAAAGATAAAACTAGAAAAGCGGATCCCGGGCTCCGAAGCGAAAGCGTAAAATGCAACCGGGAATAACGCTCAGCTCAGATGATGATGGTGACAAGAATGTCTACTGGCAACATGTACAAGAGGTTCTGTCGGAGAGCATGTTCTCCGACAAATTACCGGTGTTGGGAGAATTTGAAAACTTCATTAACTGGGTTCAGTTTACTAAAGCTGTTGATTACTCGACCGCATCGTACCGCGTCTCTGCACTCGAAGAAGTAGCACATCTGGCGACGCACATCACAAAAATCATACGAACGGTCTTGAATAAGTCATCTACTAAAACCTCCATCGATCGTATGTTAAAAGATAAATGTTGTAGCAAAGGGCGCGGTGTCTTAAAATGAAGATCGAACATTAACACCTGACCGTCAAAATAAGGAACGAGCAATAAACTCATGCCAGATTTAATAGCAGCACCTCGTTGAGGATGTCAGTCATAAGTGGACGGCGTCTATGACGGTCTACGGTACAAACTAACGACGTCCAAATTCAATACGTACCTACTCAACTTGTTTGGAACGCACTCGGCAAGTCGAGGACTCTCGATAATGTGTGAAAAACGTAAACGATGATGGAGGATTACTAATTAATTAAGTCACCCTCCCACTGCCTTTACGATGAGAAAATAGCCTGATACTATGCAGCAGCTTAAGCGATTTTATCGACCGACGCGACTCATTACGAAAAAACATGTAGACAAAGTTATGAGACGAATCAGAATACATCGCGCCCTACTGCTAACGGTGCTCTAATCTGCCGCTGAATACAAACTCAACAAGACTTACCTTAGGATGTCAGGAGATGCCTTACATACGCAGCGCCGCCTTCGTATCCCAGCTAACCAGTATAAACGCTAAACGAATCTAACAGCAATAGCCTGTTACCCTAGTGCAGATAACGGGCGGCCTGCGGTAAGAAAAAACTCCACTCACCAAAGACTCGTTTGAGTGCGCCTTTGATTTATGAATGTACGAGGGTCATTTGAAAAGTTCTTAGCCTAACATGGTTAAAGTCATTGGTTTTTTTTATACCTACCCTCATTTTGTAGTTACATTATTTAGCAACAAGTGTGCACAGTTTAGTTTATTCACAGTAACTCATTGTTCGTTTACACGTGATAATGTAAGTCAAGTCAGAGCTATTTTTGAAAATGGATAAAATTGAACATCGTGCGGTGATAAAATATCTGAATTTGAAAGGTTTAACTCCAAAAGCTATACATGAAGACATGTCTGCTACTTTGGGTGAGTCCGCTCCTTCGTATGCGACTGTTAAAAACTGGGTGGCAGAGTTTAAACGTGGTCGTGAGACCATTCAAGATGAGCCCCGTAGTGGCAGGCCTTCGACTGCTTCCACTGATCAAAACAAAGAAAAAATCTGTGATTTAATTTTATCTGATCGAAGATTGACTGTTGAGGAGATAGCTAAGACTGTAGGCATCTCATCTGAGCGAACATATCATATAATTACTACTGAACTTGGATTCTCTAAGGTGTCTGCGCGGTGGGTACCGCGACTGCTTTCAGTGGAACAAAAACTCAACCGACTCACAACTTCTCGCGACTGTTTAGAGTTATATGAAGCTGACCCAATAGAATTTGTTGAAAGATTTATAACGTGGATGAAACCTGGGTTCACCACAATACACCTGAGACAAAAGAACAGTCGAAACAATGGAAAAGAGCAGGATCGCCCACCCCTAAGAAGGCAAAGGTGGTTTTATCGGCGGGCAAAGTCATGGCATCCGTTTTTTGGGATGCAAAGGGTATAATTCTCGTGGATTATTTAAAAAAGAGTGAAACAATAAACTCCCATTACTATTGCAACCTGTTGCGTCGTTTGAGAGAAGAAATCAAAGAAAAACGTCCAGGTTTATTGAGAAGAAAAGTCTTGTTTCATCAGGACAATGCGCGCGTTCACACCTCTGTGCAATCCATGGCAGAAATCCATCAATGTTGCTTCGAATTGTTACCTCATCCCCCATATTCACCGGATTTACCACCGTCCGACTTTTATCTGTTCCCAAAGTTGAAAAAATTTTTAGGCGGTAAACATTTTTTTACAAATGAAGAGGTCATAGCCGCCGTGGACGCTTATTTTGAGGAGTTAGACGAAGATTTTTTTTAAACTGGTATCGAAGCCTTACCGGGTCGATGGAAAAAGTGTTTTGAGCTCGGAGGAGAGTATGTTGAAAAATAAAAATAAACTCAAAATCGTGTGGTTTCATTAAGTATGTTAGGCTAAGAACTTTTCAAATGACCCTCGTATTTCACATTCCCTGTATAGTGGTTGTGCGATGACCGCGTGGTAGTATCTTATCAGTTGCGTATCGAAAGCTGACCGGTACACCTCTACGTAAATTGCATTAACTGTTTCCTCAAAACCATGGATACCAACGACTGAAGAAGCCACTCAAGTTGCCTTGACCGAGCAAGCACTCAGCGAGCAGTCACTGTCCAGTTTCATCTGCTGTATACCAAGTACCTATGCAGATGATTTCAAGAGATTGGTGTGAAAGCACTGGGATACAAACTGTAACTCAGCTGTTGCCTAATCACCTATATTATATTTTCGATAGAAGGAAAAATCGGGAGGTACTCGATCAGAATGCTAAATTACTCTAGCGCTGACTGGAAAGTATCTCTAACGTACGTAATAGGTACTAATAATCTAAAAAACAGACAATAATACATTGAATGATACAGACAATAAGATACGGAATATCTGTGACTACAAGCAACTAATGTTCAAAATTCTGACTTGTGGCGGGTTGCTAAATCATTACCATACTTTTAGATATTGAAAAGGCATATGGCATTGTGGCCTACACCATAAGCTAATTACCACTAAAGTTCCATTCGAACTTGTTGAACTAAAACTCATACAGGACTACATGATTAATAGATACATAGATCCTTGTCATTTAAAGCCAATACAATTCCTTTTGGAATACCACAACAATGCATACTGGGACCTTACCTTTTTCTTTTGTACGTGAACGTCATCCGTAAGCAGCCTCATACTCAACTTGATGTGTACGCGAACGATGCGACAATTTATTCTACACTAGGCGAAGCCCGTGGCTTCGCACGCACGAGATTTGGGCTTTTAGTAGCCTTTTATTTATTTCTCTATAGACTTCAAACTCTTTCTGTTTAAAAAAAATCAAAGTTCAGGGTCGTAGATGCAACCATAGAGCGATTCAATTTTCATACAGCGCAATTGGCCTTTACGTGAGGCAACGTATATTTATTTTATTTTTATTACATAAAAAATACGTAGTTTATGTCACAAAAAATACGTATTCTATGAAAATAATAAAAATAAAATGTCAGTCCCCCGAACATATTTCCCCCTAATTTTAACAGTTTTTTTTTTTACGCAGGAACCCTAAATATTTACGGGATAAAAAGTACCCTATATTCTGCTCTGAATAGTCCTCTACCTACCAGTGAAAGTCCCGTCAAAATCGGTTCAGCCATTTCGAAGATTAGCCCGGACAAACAAACAGACAGACAGACAAAAAGGTTAAAAATGCGTATTTAGGCTTTGGTAACCATAGACGTAATAAAAAAGTCAGACGGAATCTCGCTGAGAAACAACTGAAGCACCACAATAGCGGCATATAACTATGAGTGAGTGTCAAGTGGGTTGCCAGATGGAAGAAAATTTCCTATTTCTTTAATTAAAAAAAATTATATGATTCATTACTGTCTTCGGAACTCGAATTTTGTGGATCGTTGATTTGTGACTTGTGTTGTTTAAAATAGGTATTGATGAAAATAATTTAAACACATAAAATATAACATATTACATATAATATTACATATTCCTTTAATTATGTAGGACAAACAGAAGTATACTTATTTGAAATAAATAATGCCCAAACAAATAGACCAATTTTAATGACCAGACGAGGCTCTGGCGAAAGAGAGTTAGCGAGAGAGATTTAGATGGAATCCAGCCGCTTTCTTTCCTGGACTCTTATGATTTGTACCTATAGTTGTAAAACAACGGTTGAAAATGGATTTTGTGCTTACCTACATAAACAATTGAAGTGATAATTTCTACTTTTATCTACGCTGAAGTATCTCATGAAAGTTACTTTACATATAAATTATAGTACTTATCTTTAATTAAAAAAAAAACGATAGAATGCACCAAGTTTATGTAGGTACTTTCCTACATAAAATTGGTGCATTCTATCAATTACCCTCTCGGGGGCCCTTAGGCTGTCGCTTAACTTTGTTTTTTAGGCTGTGGCGCCTCACGCCCGCCCTCTAGTCCGGTGACGTAGTGACAGCCCACTCGGGGCTAACTACATAGTCAGGTCAAAAAAAAAAAAAAAAATCAATTACCTAGGACAAAAAACTGATACCATTTAAAAAAACTTGTTATTATCCGTTTCAAGCCATTTATAACCGTTGACAACGGTTGTAAACGAAAACAACCGCTTGGTTGAAATCGTTGACAACCGGCTTTGCATCTATATTTGTACCCAATCATTCTTCCATGCACCGTTTGACGATGGAAATCTAAAAAATATTAAAGGTATGAATAATAGTTGTTCAGTAAAAGAATCATAGGATGTAAGTTTATATGTCTATACAAAATTAGGTATCTGAATTAAGTAAGAATTACAAGAGAACAAAAGAAAAATGATCTCCCACATTTACGCTAATTTGGAAATGTGAGTTATGGCAATATCGGTCGTTTTATTGTTTTGATAAATTAATTTAAGTGAAAACGATTAGTTAATCAGAAAAATTACTTGCTTACCTATGAAAAGTAATCCCTTGGTTTTTTTTTAATTGTAGCACTATGGTTCCGACAGCTCTTCACCACGCACGACGGCATTATTATTATTTTTCGACAAGGTTATCACGCGGCGAGGTGTCGGTGCGTAATGGCGGGCGGTAGACTTACTATGGTGTGAATCTGTGCGTGTTGGCTCGTACGTATAGCAATTGACTTACTATGGAGGTGCTTCAGTGTTCAGTTGGGGAGACGGTGTCTGCTTTTTTTATTACGTCTATGTTGGTAACGTAAAAATAATAATATGAGCTTAAGATAAAGGCTTTATTTTTAAATCACAGACAGACACTTCAATTTTAGTTATATGTATAGATTTGCTTCACTTATTTGGCGACTCCAATTTTTTTTGCTCTTTGGAACTCCTATCTAATTTCTTTACAAAATAGATACCGAATGTAAATTCCACTGAAACTGAAGGCCTTTTTTCCCTAGAAAAGTCCTTATTAAAAAGAATTGTTGAAAACAATAATTTCTCCCTTACGCGGAACTGCACTTTTAAATAAATCTTGTTTGGGTGCTGAATGATAAACTTAATTGGAGAAAGTATGCACGTGTCAGAAGTGATAAAAGCACTTAACGCGCTAAGATCTATTCTCAATCAAATGTATAGTTTTAGCCCAAAAACCCAGTACACTAGTTAGTCATGTTTAACTTATGTGGTGTCCATATGGAGTAGCACATCTGACAGTAATTATAACAAACTTCAAAACCAAGTTTTGAAGACAATACAAACTTAAAAAATCTTCATTACGAAATTTAACACCTAATTCCAAGTGTTAAAAGTTTGTTTTGTGTTTTTACACTTTTTACCAGTAAGCTCCTAAGGAGTTCCGGTGCAGGGGTGGCATCACACGAGCTATGCTTAATGTATTGCAAGCATTAAAAACCTACGGTAACCACGTATGCTTGAATGCCTTCCGGCGTTGTAAATTAAAAAAAAAGTATGTAAATAGGTCTCGATGCCATATCAGCGAACATACCATACAACAAGTACAGATTGTCCGATCACTATTTTTTCGGTAGCTACAGAGAGGAGTACTTTAAGAAATTATACTTTCTAATCTTATTTCTGTAGACAAGTGTGCTTGATTTATGAACAGTACTGTTAATATGTAAGTTCCAGCTAATTAATGATAATAGTTAATTTAATGACAGGTATTTGTTTAAGATCAACATAATTAGTAATAATAATAATAATTTTATTTTCATTCAAGTTACAAAGACTCATTCATTACAAATTATAAATTAAATTACAAAATTATTACATACATAAATTAATATAAAATTAAAATAAAACATACCCAAATCAAATTAAAATTAATCGACCAACTGCCCCCATTCCGGCTCAAGAACGTCATACATTATAGTATATCATTGCTTGGTCCATGCAGACTACTACAGTGATTCAGAAAGGGACAGTTGAGTTCATTCGCAATCATTTCCAAGATGCTATTATAGCTGCCTCTGACGCGCCTCAGCAGAGAAGTCGCCCGTGTACGCATCAGGGTTTTAAAAGAATTGGTGCGCGCCCCCGCAAACATCCCCGATGCACTACAATATCGAGGCAGCCCCATCAGCATTCTGAAAGCGTTGTTGTATTGTACGCGGAGAGCTCCGTATCTTCTCTGCGTATATTTAATCCACAGGCTGCAAGTGTAAAAGCTTGAGCAGAAGGCTCTGAACAGCGTTCTTTTTACATCTAATGAGCAACGTGCAAACCTGCGGACAATCATATTAGCTCTGATCGACAAGGCTCTCCGCTCACGCTCAATGTCACCATTGATCAGTCAGAGATCAGTCCTAATAATATGACCCAAATACTTAATTTGATAAACCCGCTCCAGAGGAGTAGCGTTTAACCAAACAGTAGGTACTTCCTCTGTGTGTTTGGAGCCGATCCCGAAAACCATGTACTGACTCTTGGTTACATTATACACTAGACCGTGACCGACCGCGTATCTTTCACATATGCCCATGAGTTTCCTAAGCCCGCAGACAGACGCACTCAACAGCACCATGTCGTCAGCGTAGCTTATTAATGCGAAGACCATTGACATGGCAGCCGACACGCGTGCTGCTCAGCGCGACTATCAGCTCGTTCACATATAAATTAAAGAGTGCAGGCGATGTCAACCCCCCCTGCCTTACCCCGCACTCCAATCTGTAAGGTTCCGATAATATGCGCCCACTTGACGCAGTTGATCAGGTTACCATACCTGTATCTGAAGATACCCAGAAGTTCTGAAGGTAGCTTAATTTGCTCAAGTATTTGCCATAAGATGTCATAACTGAGTGTTAAGCACACTATCAAACACCTTTGCAATGATAGTTGCAAGTGAAATTGGTCTATAGTTGCATCTGACAGACAAATCCCCTGTTTTGTTTTTCGCTAGAGGTATTACAATAGTTTTCATAAGTTCAGGGGGAAGATGTTTATTACATTTATAGATATTTAATATCGTATTGATACGAGTGTACCATTATGTTATTTTGTTTAAATAGGCGACTCCGCTCAACAACAATTTTAACGATTTGTATAAGATCATTTTGTGCCAATATTAATTATCGAAGACATAAAATAAATAAAAAAATTGAATCTCCTAGAGTGCCTATAGCGAAATGTGGTCAAAATGGTTTACGATCTATTTTAAGCAATTTAGTATGTAATGAAGTACCCACGATAACTAAAACAATGTATTAGAATGTAACGGGACCAGAACATAATAGTGTGTACGTACATACTTGTATTAATATTGTTTACTATCTTATAAGTATAATAAAGATGAAATATACAATCTTGGATATTTTTCATCTAGACACCCCTAGGGTTAACATTAATGACATGACAATGGACACTCTTCACCCTACAGTAATGCTCGTTTTATAAATTTAGGTCATGAGTAAATTTCTAATTCAGTGTACCCCACAATGTTACAATATTCCCTAAATAGCTGGTACCCGCAGCATTTTTTTGCATTAGGTTTCTTTTTTTTTCTAGTTTGATTATTTACAAGATATAAATTACATGTTGATCTTATCTTATTTCATTACATAAAAATATTTTTATTGTACACAATACATAGCGTGCCCATAATAAATAGATAAAAAATTTAAATGATTAATTCGATTTTTGTATTTCAAAAAATATTACATATGCGAACACGAGTCGTCTTCGCTTGTTTAACATAATATGTATTATTATATTACCATCGTAGTTACAATACCAAATGACCACTATAACCAGAGTTATAATAGTGGTATTTTTTTCCCCTCACCCTGAGTGTAACTTAGAATTTTATGGTTGTGTTGATAAAATAATGTTTTATTAGTTTGCTATCTGTAAACTGTCTGGGAATAAACCCGTCTTATAATTATAAATGATCGTCAGTACTTCAGCAGCTCAGTGGGGGTGTTCACATTGTCTCGGAAACCCATAATCAAATCGGAATAATAAAGTTATCTGTCATATTGTATGGAATCTAAGTCAAAACTTTAAGAATCCGTTTCGAATATGACTTTCCGATGCAATTCCGTATTCGAATTAAAAATAATTTTATAGTACTTCTTCTTTCATCGTTTTTTTGGCATAATAAATTATACATGTTGATGATAAGTTGGTAACACTGAAGATCTGTCGTCGCGCGTCGGTAGCGGTCGCCATTGTTGAATTATTGTCAACTTGTCATTTAGCCTGTTTGTACTCTAAAATAATTTTGCGTGTGTATTTGTAATGAGTGTTTTATCCTAGATCTATCTAACGTAATATTTATACTCACAAAAATTGATTGTCTTTTAATGATACTTATTTAATTCTTTAATAATGTCCGAAGTGGAAGGTACGTGTCGTACTTTGCTATGCCTTGCCAACTCTTGGGGTTTGTCACTAATATTTTAATTTTTTCAGATTACAACCAGCAAAAACATGGGAAAACAAGTAAACTGCATAATGTATTACCAATTTGGGGTAATGAACAAACTATGAATCTGAACCCTCTAATATTAGCGAACATCCAAGGTTCTAGCTACTTCAAAGGTAGGTAAGCAAACATACCAACGCAAAGGAGTTTGGATTTCGACTGTAACGCGTTGTTTTTATTTACTTTTTTATTTTCCTGTTGATAAGTGAACAGAAGTAGTCGCGGCTGCTTGTGTCGTGCTAAACGAGTGTTTTGTTGCCTGCAGTGCACCTATTCAAGTTGAAGACATATCATGAAGTGGTGGACGAGATCTACTATCAGGTGAAGCACTTAGAGCCGTGGGAGCGCGGCAGCCGGAAGACGGCCGGCCAGACGGGCATGTGTGGCGGCGTGAGTATGTTCAACATAATATTCTATTACACTTTTACAGCCATATTCATAAACGTTACTTAACTTTTAAACAACATTTTAAACAATGCTTATGTTATTTTTGTATTCATAAACGCTGTTTAGACCTAATTGACATTTTAAACAGTTACTTAAGCAGCTGTCAAATTAAACAGCCTACAACCCCTGTTTAACGTCATTAATCAACAAAATGGCGGACATAGTCTTTTTTCAATTAGCACACTGATTTGTAATTATTGATTTGTAAGTTGACATAAAGTGACAAAAATGGAATATTTTGATTTTGGTGATGATTTAAATATTTTGGAGCAAGATTTAGCAGATATTCATGAATTCCGGCAACCTCGTACTAAAGTATACAAACTCAGGTTGGATCCCATGATGGAGTACGACGAAGAGGAATTTAGAAAAAGTACAGGTTTTCTAAGGAAAACATGAACAAAATTATAAATCTTGTGAAAAATGATGTTATTGTGGATACAAGAGGCGGTGGTATACCTGTACACATAAAAGTAGGAAAGCGCGCAGCGCCCCGCCGCCTCCTACTTCTATGACTGTACATATTCAAGTAATGGCTGTCATTAGGGACTGGGGACGACACGAGGTTAGTACGCGAGAACCTCAAACATGATATTGATGATTCGAAGTAATTGTGGTTATCTACTAAATTTGATTTTATATTAACAGATTCAAGATGATAGCGCCGATTTGCATGGCATAAGTAATATTGTCTCCACGAAACAAAAACTGATCGTTAAATAAAAGAAAACTAAATAGCAATTTCAAAATAAATTCGTTTGCACTTCTTGATGAATGAATTACAGCTTCAATTGACATCTAACAAGATGTGTTGCCCGATTTCTACCATTTCTACCAATCGGAAAAAAGTTAAGTAATGCTTTACTAAGAAACGTCAAAGTTCCGTTTATGAATACGAAATTTTTAAACACTAATTAAAACTTAAACAGTTGCTTAGTTAATTAATGTTTAGAACGTTGCTTAACAAATTTTTATGAATAACGCTGTTATATTTTAGTTGGTTATTGTCAAGTAACATTATGTGACCAATAACTGCAAAATATCTTAAAATCAGAAACATTTTAATTAAACCCAACAAAACAATTTCTCTAACTGTGTCTGAATAACTTTTTATGTAGACCTTGCAAGGTTTGTCCTTTTGAGCCTGTGGGTTGAATTAAATCTGACAAAACCAGTATATTCACAAAACTATGAAAGCATTAAAAAAGTGAGAATGGAAACCATAAATAAAAGAAACTTGTTAAATACACAAACTTAAATTCCTAAGTAACTTTAACCTACTTGTTGCTTGAAGTCAGGTACTTTTTCCAGAACTAGACTTGCCTTTGGTATCCTTTTAGTGTTTTATCACTATTATTAAAACATGTATATACAAAATTTTTTTACCACTGTCTATTATAATTTAGGTATATTTTGTTTTCATACTAAATTGAGTGACAAACAAGAAAACTGCCTGCCTGATGTAGAGTTACTACTGTACCATGGAAGCTTGTAATCGTAATACAAGGACATTGCATGTGTCTTACATCTAACCACTCTTAAGAGTGAACAGGCAACTTCAAACTCTTGTAGGAAGTACAATAAAAGTTGATGGTGGAAGAAGTGGCTATTTGGTCATGGTAAAGACTGCTTGTGTATATCAAACTCGGTATACTACGACAATACATGTATCTCAACCATAAGACCTGCAGTAATTATGGAAGCAATGTACCTGATTCTGCTGTGTAAGGAGTGAAATTTTCCAATCACAGATATCACAAAAACTTTATGAGCTACCAATCTGATAGTAGAAATGTGGGTGCCATCTTAATCTAGACAAATACTGAATTATCTTTGCGTAAATCGACTGTCATGCTGATCTACCAGCATTGTACCTAACATAATTATAAGCAAAGCCAAATATGGCAATAACTTTGAAATATATTGAAGATAGTATTATTAGTGTTTGCCATCTTGAGGTTTGCATGGGGTTCTTCTAGAAAGACATGAAGAGGTTTTCAGAGGGTGAGCAATAAATGAGTAACAACACCCCTGGTGTTGCAAATGTCCATAGGCTACGGTGACTGTTTACCATCAGGCAGGCCATATGCTTGTTTTCACTTTAGTGGTATTAAAAAAAAGATGTACTAAAACTTTTACTACAAGTTTCGGTAGATGTTTTGCTCTACCACTAGTACCTCAGTGGTCAACAAGGTACGTATACCATTCAAGATAGAATTAGGTAGATTGCTAATTACAGCAGGCCTAAGTGTAGTAGTTTACCCACTATCTGGATATACACACTTCCTCTAACTGCGACAATAATTCTTGTGCCTTGTGTCAATAATGTGCTGTATTTTTCTTTTATAAGAGATGTCTTTGCTTAAATCCAAGTGAAGTTGACTTTAGCTCTAGAGAAGACATTACTTCCACCTCCAGATGAGGTTATAAACGGAGATACTAGATAAAAATGCTTGCCATATTCTAAATACTCTATATATCTGCTGTAGATGCACTCTTTGGAAGTTTAGATTATACTTTGTAATATTAATGATATAAATAATTGTAATTACTACAGGTACGTGGTGTGGGCGCCGGTGGGATTGTGTCAACAGCATTCTGCCTGCTGTACAAGTTATACACATTGCGGCTTACTCGCAAGCAGGTTAACGGTCTGCTACAGCACTCTGACTCACCATACATAAGAGCACTAGGTGAGTGTCATCTACATACATTGAATCTGAAATAAGTAATGGCTGGCAGGCTGGTAAATCAAAAAAGGAAACATGAAAAAGAAATTGTTTGTTTGTTAGTCACAACATACTTCTTAAATAATTTATCATAATTATCAAATGTGGTATAATTGGGTGTGTCTTACTGCTCCACTAATTATAGGCTGTATTATGTCATTGCATCATGGTGACCTATGATGTTTGAGAACACTGGCTCCCACCTGTTATTGAGCAGGAGAATGTACTAAACCCCTTTGAATAAAGATAGACTGCATCCCAGGAGTGAATTAAGTGTAGGTTAATGTGTTGGTAATATTTTTTTATACTCAGCACATAATTGTAAATGAAAAGGCTTATAGTTAATACTCTTCTTCTTTCAGGTTTTATGTACATTCGTTACACGCAGCCACCAGCAGATCTCTTCGACTGGTATGCAGACTACCTTGACGACGAAGAAGAAATTGATCCTCGGGCAGGTGGTGGAGGGAGTACTACGATTGGTGCTCTGGTGCGACAGATGCTAATCAAGTTGGACTGGTTTAGCACACTTTTCCCGAGGATCCCAGTCCCCATACAGAAGCAAATTGAACAGAAGTGGGTAGTATATTAACTAAATCTTGTTGACCAATTCTTGTGTTTAGTCGCCAGCATTGACTGGATTCGTTATATGTTTCTAGCATTTTTATTATTTTCCTTGTACTGCTTAACTTTCAGGTTTATTTATACTATTAATGCAGTAAGCTATTGCACCTCTTGGTAAACAGTCATCACATGCTTTTAAAAATATTGTGCCATGAAAACTTTTATGCTTCAAGCTGCACTCTGGCATATTGTTATTAGCAATTTTAGCATAGAGAATAGACTACAATACAATTTACTGATGCTCAGTAATTTGTCTACTTATTAATCTATAACGTCACGTTAAGCCTTTTGCGGGGGACCTTGTGTGATGTTATAGATGGGTAAGACTTTATTTCAGTAATTTGTAGGATACTTACATATTTGTTTTCTATACTAAATAAATTTCGATCCCAACATAAATATAAGGTCTGGAGTAGATGAGTCTTAGGCATCCTTAAATATAAATATATTTTTATTACATAGAGAGCCTATGTAATTAGGTATGTCTTAGGTATATACTGTGCATTGATTGCCATTTATAACCGGACAACATTAATCTGAATAGGTATAAAATGAAAATGAAAGGTGACTGACTGAAAGGCATCCATTTTATTAAGCAACTTCAAACAGATCATTCTATCTCTTTCGGATTTCGGACACTTGATAGGTACCTGTCTCTTTTTCACTCGTTAAAATGATTACCTGTCAAAAGTTTAATTATAAGATGGACAGTGTATAGTCACGTTATAAATTCATAAAATTGCTTTAAAACTTGAAACCTGTTTAAAATTCAACTCTTTCATTTGTGACACCATCTACACCAAAATTGCTAAGACTCATGTATATGTATATTTATATATACATATATGCGTTATTATCTACTTAACCCGTGGCGTTATTTTGTTTTTGTCGATAAATAGCCTTAACACAAAGGGTAGTTTTGGTTGTTATTTAGTTCAAACAAGCCAGTCAAAATGTAGGATGCTGTGAGCACCTTTTCCTATATCCGGTCAAGTGATATTGTGATAAATGAATTAGACAGTCATTGTTACATTTAAAATCCTAATGGCACATTTAAAATCCTAATAACACCACCTAAGAGTGTCTAAGTCGTGCGATAGTTTAAGTATGTATGTAGATCTTGTAATTTCTTCGTTAGAAAGCTCAAAAGTCATGCTTAGAATGTGATTACTGCTGTAACTGCAGTGCCTGGGCAGTAAGCAACTCCACCTTTACATTTCATAGCATCAACTAAATTAATATTAAATTCGTTTGCCAATGAATTAACTATGGTTTATTTTTAATGTGGCCTGCCAAAATGTCTGCATTACGCCTGAAGGAAAGCGTCTATGAGAACCAGATGAGAGAACAGCCATCACAGTGATTACCGCTGTGCTGGCTGACCTCCTCCTGACGGCCCGCCAAGGTGGCTCTTCACACCTCGTCTGAACGACCCGGGATTATAGGAGGTGGGGAAAACGTGCGCCGGAAGCGAATTGCACATTTTGACAGTCCGACAGAGAAATGTGCCGCTGAACTTCGTAGTACGGAAGGTGAGCAACCCAATTCTATGTGAATGTAACCTCAGTCCATCACGAGTTTTCCAGAGGAGGGAGGCTGAAGGAGGGACGAGGTCGAAAAGTTCCTTAGAACATTCCCCATGGTAATGGTGCGGTTAGGACACTCAAGCTACCAATATACCCGAGGCATACGACATTCTATATAAGGGAATTAGCACAGGAGCAAGTTTAGGGGCACAGTTCCTGAGTACCACGACCGGGATACCGTCGGGGCCACTAGCCTTTCGCACATCGAGTTATTGCAACGCTGCGCAGACATCACGTTGCCTAACGTGTATGTTTGGCATCGTCATCCCACAATCAGCAATTTAGGGTGGTTGTGCACCACAATCATCGATACGCGAAGAGGTCAGCGAGAAGACTGGCTTTTTCCTGCGCCCGGTGAGCGAGTAACCCGCCCGGATATCGTAATGGTGGCAGCACAGAATGGCAGAAACTAGATTGCACTGATTTGGCCAGGCGCCAGTAGCCACAACTGCCCGTAGGATGGGATACCAATTATCCGCTCTTATGTAAGCCCTCTTACATTCCTTGGTGGCTTTGTTGTAGGTCGCTTTGAGGGACTCTACGTGCGGGTTGTAACAAGTCCGAGCCCTAATCCAAGCGCGATACGCCGCTTGTTTCCGTTCGACAGCATCCGCATTCACAATTGAACCAGGGCCGAGATCTACCTCCACTGGTGACATTCGTAGTGGGTATGTAACAGTCCATACCCAACAGGACCTCACCAGCTATGGCCGACGCACTCCGTCACGGTTTTTCCCTCAAAGCAACACTGCCTCCGTGGAATAGAACCGAAATAATCTCGCATCCCATCCCAGTCTGTCTAAAAGTAATGCCAGAGCCGTCTTTTCATTTCGGCTGATGACGTCGGAGTTGCTAGAACTGTGACACGAACTAAACAATGATCGGATGTGGATCGGATGAAACCAAGTGGAGCACGCACCCGCATCTTATATCTGTTCGGATATGAGATGCGGGTGCGTGCTCCACTTGGTTCAACAGAAGGTCTAGTAACGAAGGCGCCTGACCACCACTATCGGGCATCCTAGTGAGCTGGTTTACCAGTTGAGTCAGGCCATGCGTGAGAGCGAAGGCATGCGCGGCTCTTCCTGCGTGGTCAGTTATGAAGGAACTGAGCCAGGTCTCATGGTGGGCATTAAAGTCTCCCAGAAGTACAATCTCGCCATAAAGGAACCGCTCCTGTGCTTCGTCAACCGCTCGACTCAGGTGTTCAAAGAGTCGAGACGTCTCGGTATTTCCAGAATGGGAACGATAAAGGCACCCAGAGGGTGGACAGAGAAGGTTCTTCAAGACAGCGCAGGCGGCGACAGCATACATCCGCCCTAGCAAACAAGCATACACCGGCTTTAGAATGGAAAGATTCTTCCAGTACATAGCCGGGGTAGTGTAAGTATGCTGTGTTTGCGGGGCGGCTTATTTACGTCTCTGTGAGGAAGAGTAACGCGGGTTCAGTCGTCTTGAGATGATGATCGACGCCGCTGAGTTAGAGTGGGGTCCGCGGATGTTAGTGAACTCCACCTCAAAAAGTTTGTTACTAATGGGAGAGAGAGATGCCGCTGTAGATCCTCTGTATGTTGTGCTGTGATGTTATTAAAAAGGGATTATTAGGGAAGAAGAGGAGTTGGAAGGGAAAGAAAAAGAAGCGTGAAAGAGACAATCAACGCAGCAACAATGACGGATAAAGCGTGGGTGTTGTAGGCGGTTGTAGGCATATGCATAGTTGACTGACTCCGGAACGCGACTCGAACGGGGATAAGAACGAGTTACTTTTCACATCTGCATGGTGGTAACTGTTACTACATGACCCGTCTACAACGGGATCTACCACTAGAAAAGCTACTCGATTAGCACCACCCAGGGGTCATGTGCAGGGAAGCTGGGGTAAATCTTGCGGACGTGAGTAGCATCCACCCCTAAATGGTGTGTAATAAAAGCTGGATTTGTGCATAGGAATAGTAAAGAAGACAAATCTAGTGTCCTGGCACAAATATCCGCCGTAAATACTCCCCCGGTACTGGAATATGTGTAGAGTGTTGGCCAATTTGTTAGCGATGACAAGGGTCGCATACATATAAAAAGATTATTTACATTATAATTCAACCAGAGTCATCAGTTTTAATGAATTAAAAACCTGTGGTGCTACACAGCCAAATGTAATTGGGATCATTGTAAACCATTGCATGTGGCAATTCTCACATTGAATTTAATGACAGACAGATCACATTGAATTGATTGAACCTGTTCACCTGTTTAGAACATGCTCATGGTTACGGCGGAACTCACTGTTTAGGAGAGGTAGGGTGCATATAAGCAGACCGACTGGGGAATTACATCTACCTCATAGAAACCTGCAGAAAACTCGCTCTTGGTGGGTTTTGTGTTCCTGCAATTGAGTGACCTAAACTCCTAAGGAGTTGCTGCGCTGTCCTACCTTCAAATTGACACTAGTAATGAATAGGTGTCAATGGTTATGTTCTATATACATTTATTTATAAAGGTCGGGAGACAGTCAAGCATATGGACCACCTGATGTAAAGTGGTACCGTAGCATTTGAACGCACGCAGTACAGGCCGTACAATTCACGTGTTACCACCCCTGTTACTAACAGAACATTAATTTAAGGGCTTACTGGTAACCTCATTACTCGCAGGAATAAAACAACTCTTCAGGTACCTGTTATTTAGCTGCGGTTTTCTATAAGGTGAAGGTATGTCCCTAGACGAGTTGCTACCAGCGAACTCTTTATTTGGTAATGAACTATAAATTTGGTAATTGCTGCAAAAATAGGTTAGCTGAGCACAACAGGCAGTCTACCGCTTCCAAACCAGCAGCTGCAGCAACCAATTACCGAGGAGCCGGCAGCGGCGGGGGCAGTGCGGGCGGTGCCTCTTACAATCCGGGTAGGATGGACTCCGACCGAAGGGAACACGACGACAGAGACAGGCGGGACTACGGCGATGTAGACAGGTTGGTGTTTGTGTTGTGTTTGCAAATTAGAGACACTCCTGTCTCACTTACGTCGCAAAATATTGTTATACAAATAAGGTGGCAAAAAATTATGCTATATTTGCCTCCTGCCTAATGGTAAAATGTTTCCGTAGCCTATGTCATTTGCGCATTACCGATCTTTTCAGGAGCACCGTTCTTATATGAAATCTAGTGTTTGTCTGGGTGTGCGTGTGTCTGTCGCTTTTTTTCGAATATTCGAATTATGACTTCAGATTCGGATTCAGCATAAAAAAGTAGAATAGGAATGTTCAGGAGCACCGTTCCTATCTCTTAAAGAACATGGTCAAAATGGCCGACAAATTAAAAAAAAAATTGAATTGTTATTTAATTGACGAGCTAGGTGTTCCTCTGGCAATGCAAGCTTGCGCATTCTCAACTGGTTTCATCTTATCTTCAAACAGGAACCAGTATTAAGACATTTACTTAGTTGCCTGATCGGGAAATAACAATGGAAATCCATTGGTGCTATTTAATAATAACGGACATTCTGTCGCCTATTTCTATATTATATCACTTAATTTTTATTATACAACGTCGGAAGCCATACAAGCATACTGCCCACCTGATGTAAAGCGGTTACCATAGCCTATGAACGCTTATAATACATTAGGTATTACTCGCGCGATGCTACCTCTGCTGCTAACACAGCAGTTCTTAGCCCTACTTTACTCATTCGCAAGGAACACGACAACCCTTTAGAGTGTTATTAGCCTGCGTTTGTAAGTTGAAGGTACTTCCTCTGTAGAATTGCTTACGTGCGCCCTACCCCTATTAATCAATGCGGTGCGCTGTATCCTTATATAAGGGTGGATCAACTATTCTTTGCAAAAAACATGTCCCTCTATCAATTAAAAATATTTAACTATGTAAAGACAATAGTTCCACTACCACACACTCAAAATGGCGGAATGTCATTGCATCATCCTCAGACATTAATTGCCACAATTGAGACTGTTAGAGCCTTCTATAACTTTTAAGAACTGTAACTTAGCGGACATCTGTTTGGGTATTTGTGTTGGGACACAATTTGTTTATTTTTTTCTAAGTAGCAAAATCATACCTAAAAATCTGGGAAGCATTTAAGGGCGTTTAGAAACCGTTGTAGAAAATAACATGAGTAGAAATGAATACATTTAAAATTATTGCGTCAGGGAACTATTGTAGACGTGGGGACAGGAATAATTTGTATGGGGAGTGAATCTTGTCACCTAAGTTACCATAAAAGCAATAAAAAATATTAAAATTATATAATTGAACGCTCTTTAATATCAATTCTAAGTATTCTAAATTACTGTTTAAATATTTTTAATTGATGGAGGGACATGTTTTTTGCAAAGAATAGTTTATCCACCCATAATTATAATATAAATCACGCAAGCGACAATCCTTCAATTGCAGTCATAGACTGCAGCAACCAATATACATCAGGTGGGCCGCATTTGCCTTTCGACGTATAAAAAATAATATCTATATTCCGCCTGAGCGGAGTGCGCTTAGGCTGAGATGACGACGATGGGGTGCGCTGTTGAAGACGAATAGCATGGGGTTCGATTGAGATATCCACCCCCCTTGGGTTACGCAAGTCAACGGCATTACACGGCAAAACCAGTCTTCTTTACGTTATCCAGTTTCCTAATCCATTATGATCGGCGGTGTTCGCTATATAATACTAAAAGATTTGGCGAACATACTGATTTTGCGTGTCAAAACCATTATCTTCTCCAAATGCAAACCCCGCCGATCATAACGGATTAGGAAACGGGATAACATTAGCAAGAAGGAAGGATTTAAAACACACGCCTAGATTACATTTAAACTGAACATAATATGTGTTTCAACAACGACTTTGCGGACAACATTTGTTCAATAAATTGACATCTTTTATTGTAGTGTATTTACAGTATTTAACTTCAGCAAAATGCAGTTTAAAATATTTGAAGTATCGCTCGCGTGATGCCACCTCTGCTGCTAACACAGCGCAACACATACTCCCACATCTGCTGCTAATACAGCAACTTAGAAGCTTACTCACAGGAACACAACACCCCCGAAAGGATTTATTTCGCTTCCCTAAGCAAATATTTTTTTCATAAATAATGTGTTGTATGTATGTATATCTTCACGTCAGGTCCCTTGCGGGGTAGGCAGAGAGAACATAGTGCCTTAAGACGCGGTACTTACACACTTCACTCGCTTCTTTAATATTCATAGCTCTTTTCATGCATGCTCGCCGGTCCCTAGGGCGACACGACCAATTTGGTCATTGTAGTCTTGGACTTTCTCGGCACATATATCTTTTTATATTAATGTATAGAATATTGTATAAGTCGAGAATCATTTTTTATTTGCTGTACTTGTACTTATTTTACGTAATCATCTCCCATTTTCAGATATCCAAAGGACAGATCTAAAAGAGACGACAGAGATCGCGACAGAGACAGAGAGCGCGACAGACGCGACCGCGAGCGGGACCGCGACCGCGACCGGGAGCGGGACCGCAGAGACAGGCACCGCTCCCGCTCCAAGGACCGACAGCGCAGGTCGCGTTCGAGAGACCGCCGTAATAGATAATGCTATGCCATTTTGTAACATAAATTCTAGTTGCGGCTTTGCATATTGCTATTAAAACAATTACTAATAATGTTCACCTTTTGTTTTATTTATCACTCGGCACTTAAGAATCATGTTTTATGGAATCTACTCCTTAAGAAACGATTTTGAGTTATAAAGCCCGGTAAGGAAATTTTATGAGGAGTAAAATCAAGTGAACGCGTTAACAAAATATAATACCGTTAAGCTCGTCCGCTTAAAAAGAGACAAACATATACATCTGTAGGATTTAACGTGCGAGAATGAGATAGAAGTATGTATAGGATTTAACCCGAGATTTTATTTTATACAACGTCGGAAGGCAGCCGAGCATACGGCCCATTTGATGTAAAGCGGTTACCGTAGCTTATGTACGCTTGTAATACATTAAGTATCATTCGCGCGATGCCGTCTCTGCTGCTAACACAGCAGCTCCTTAGGAGCTTACTGGCGACCCAACTCACACGCAGGAACCCAATAACCCTCTAAGGAGTTATTTGGTTGAGGTTTTCTATCCGGTGGGGTTATTTCACCAGACGGGCTGCTATGATGCGCCCTACCTCTCCTAAAGCATCCAGACCAATACAAACAGACAGGAAAGTCCACGGCACATGCTTAAAAAGTATATTGCTGAGAGGTTTCACAACACGATCCAAGACAGTCACCTGATACCCTTTGGCTGAAGTCTTCACTCCTTTTTCACAAAAACTTTATGACTCGCATGTTATCACGTGTCACATGCGTATCGGGACAGAAGGCGTTGAGTTTTGTTGGTTGATCTATCCACTGTCTTCAACTATACGGATTGATTTAGGGCATGTCCTGTATATCGACGATAAGCGTAGGCAACGCATGAGTGAGACCCTTGGTGTTGCAAAAGTCCATAGGCTACTGTGACTATTTACCATCAGGTAGGCCGTATGCTTGATTGCCACCTTAGTAATATAATAAAAGTCACCTCGATCTATTATGGTCTTCAACGGAGGAAGTGTTTGTATATATGTCGATGGTCCGATACGACGACGACACGACTTACAAGACACTGGAGTGGGAAACCAGTTCCAGATAGTCTGCAAACACATTAGTGTGTTTGAGGTTTGAGTCAATTATGGAGTTTTTGACGAGCTCGGTGGCTCAGTCGTGAATGACGCGACTTTGACACCAACACTCGTGGGTTCGATTCCCACACAAGGTAAACATTTGTGTGCATGAAAATGGCTGCCTTTTTTTTAAGAGAGGTAGGGTGCATCAAAGCAGCCCGTCTGGGGAAGTACCTCCACCTCACAGAAAACCGCAGCCAAATAACAACTCCCTAGGCGGGCCGTATGCTTGTATGCCTCCCGATGTAGTATAAAAAAAAAGTACGGCGCGCCCGCCCACCTCCGGCGCACCAACCTCTCTCAACAATAATGGGTTCACGGACTCCAACCCCGCACCTTATCCCTTGTGATCCATAACGCAAACGGCCTTGCGTGGCTACGGTAGGCGAGTACCTAACCGACCACCAAGTTGATATGCTCCTAGTACAGCCATGCAATTCTCTAAGCGACTCGTAATGGCTCGTAACGGCTGCGTCGCTGTGATCACAGATGTCTCAGCTTTGACATCGTCTACTGCGATCACGGCTTTTTATTTGGTATTCTATAAGGCTGTAAGCGTACGCGAGGCTGTTTGCCTTGTAGAATTCCAATTCCAAACGCAGCCTTGCGGCGCTAGTGTCGCACAACCATGAAAAGCGACACTAAGGAATTGCAATTTTGTGTTCATGGCTATAACAGCCGATGTTTCCGAGGATGTAAGGATGTTTGCTCTTACAGAATTGCATGGCAGGAGACCCTTTTGAAACCTTACAATTGCGACCCATACATGGCAAACTACAACGTCATCCATAATGATAGATAGATAGATAATAATTTATTCCAAAGAATGTGGTGTACAACATTGGTGTTACAAAGACATGTTTTGAGCCTGCATATTCTGCCTTTATAGGCGTAGGTTTTTTTTTTGTTGACTAAATAACTACTTATCACATTTTTGCGGTATGCATGGTTGAGAACTACATCGAAAAGAGCTACTGTAACTCCTTATATACGTGTCTATTACGTTGTGTCAAAGCATTTATTCTATTGTCCCTTATATTCTATGTACTCCTTAATATAGATAGAGTCCCGCGGGGGCAGAACCCTCATCTGTTTTCCTAAAAAATGTTTTCCTTTTCCGCCGGTTATTACAAATATGTATGTAGTTAAATCAAAAAACACAAATTTAGTGTTTAGTGGTACATGCTAGGATTCGAACCGCGGACCACTTAGTCAATAGGCCGGTTCTTTATTCACTGGCCTATTATTCAACCGCAACGGTTTTTGTGTAATAACTAAAAAACTACATAAATACATATCATCCCGCCTATCTTGCATTAGGGTAGGCAGTTTATGGAACGCCAGGTGCACCGATCCCAATATACTTCTCTCGCCTCTTCCAAACTCATCAACCTCTTCACGTATGCTCTTCGGTTTCGGGTGTTTTGCTTTCTAAAAAAACTTACAGCACAACAAATCTAAAAATCTACTCAACATGTACAGAACTGGACTACAGGGGGTAACGCATGTAGGTGTATCATCAAGGAAGGCATGGAGTAGCTAGTATTGTCTAGAAATCTGGACCAAAGAATATATAAACCGTATCTTACGTGGACAGTAGGGTTTCAATAATTGTTTACTGCTAAGAGTAGATTACAAAATAAAGTAATGTACTATTACATTAAATTTTATAAATTACACAATGGATAAGGAATATTACATTAATTCTATGTTGCATAATTACAAGCATACATGGATATGTGAAGTGTGTCCAAATGTTGTTGAAACACTGCCATGCATGTTGTAACAACTTATCATAACTTATCGACAAATGTTTCAAATTATGGGGAAATAAGCATACAGTCATG
The DNA here is from genome assembly GCA_947507595.1 of Pyralis farinalis. Taxonomy (NCBI): domain Eukaryota; kingdom Metazoa; phylum Arthropoda; class Insecta; order Lepidoptera; family Pyralidae; genus Pyralis; species Pyralis farinalis. Next base: position 3,320,116 of record OX382261.1, on the reverse strand, counting down.
TCAACTCTCCTACTGTTCTTGTACCGCAGTGGTTGACATGGGGAAATATTGGACATATTATTTCTCAATGTCCAGTAGTGGGGGATAACGGAAATACATACATACATCACGCCTGTCTCCCATTGGGATAGGCAGAGGCTATGGAACGCCAGATGCACCGATCCAAACATACCCCTTTCGCTTCTTCCACACTCATCAACCTCTTCATGCATGCTCTTCGGTTTTGGATGCTTTTGGTTTGGCACTTTTTCAACACATCACCAATTTGATCTATATGTGTTATAGATCAAATTGGTGATGTGTTGAAACTCTCTCACTCTCGCCTGATACCTTATACAAGGACTCTAGTGCCCATATCAAAATACTAGCCAGCTCATACATGGAGAGCATAGTCCAAAGTTCATCCCTCGCCACTCTGTCATAAGACTCATAAGCCTTTTCAAACTCAATGAAAGCGCAGAAAATCTTGTGTTTTGCTGTTGAGGAAACCTTCTCTGTTATACACTTTAAGGAAAAAACTTTACTGCTCGGCTTGACTCGCTTTGTACACGAAGAGACGTTGCTTCTCTTTGTGTACTGTACAAATTGTATAATGGGGAGTGTTCGGAGGTGTAGAATTTAAAACAGTAAATAAATGCGCCAGTAAAAGTATAAAAATAAATTTATTAAAACGAATACACAAAATAAATTAAAAGAATTGAGCGTTGCGCAGAGCAACAGAGTCTTAGGTGAAGTCTAGGTCGTAATATTAATACGTATGCATTTGTCCCGATCCTTGAATATGCCATTGGTCCTTTGTGTTCCCTGGTTCAATCCAGGTTGAAGTAGGCGTCCGCTTGTAATGTTGGAAGTTCTTTCGAATTCCTTGGTGATGAAGGGTGGGTAAGTAGTTCAGGGTCTTAAGCTACAAATATTAGAAAGCACTTGAAGATCCCAGGGAAGTTCCCGTAATTGCATCAATCAGCAATCAGATAAACCACGAAATTCGGTTTGAGATTGCGAGGACGGTGACTTTATTATGAAGCAGAAGCATTTGTTCAGCCTGCTATGGAAGCATTCCAGAACTACTAAATTAGCCAGCACAAGGGTGAAAGCTACGAGTAGCGATTTTCTTTTTAAAATCAGAAACGGACGGGTAGGCAGTTCCAAATTCGAATCCAGTTCCAAATTCAAAGACGAATTTATAAGCTTAACACTTAGCCTGTAATGCCTAGATAGAATAATAAGGCTGTTAATACATAAGGCATTAAAATGTACACAAGCCAAATATTTATTACTAAACAGAAAATCCTTTTACTAAACTACCTAGGTACTCTCCAAAATCTAGCACCTAATAACAATTAACGTTATACAATAATAAAAATCGGCCAAGTGCGAGTCGGACTCGCGCACGAAGGGTTCTGTACCATTATCTATAAAAACGGAAAAAAATGACGTTTGTTGTATGGGAGCCCCCCTTAAATATTTGTTTTATTTTAATTTAATTATTTATTCTTAAAGTGAATATATAACTAAATATTCTGTGAATATTTCAAGCATCTACCTGATGTCATTATCAATCAAAAATGAGCAAAAAAAATCACGTTTGTTGTATGGGAGCCCCCTTAAATATTTATTTTTTAGTATTTGTTGTTATAGCGGCAACAGAAATACATCATCTGTGAAAAATTCAACTGTCTATCACAGTTCATGAGATACAGCCTGGTGACAGACGGGCGGACGGACAGCGGAGTCTCAGTAATAGGGTTCCGTTTTACCCTTTGGGTATGGAACCCTTAAAAAGGATTTGCACAACTTACTCATAATGGGAACACATAAATAAGGACTTAGTTATAAATAAATAAATATTATCGGACAAATTACACAGCGCCATCTAGCCCCCAAAGTAAGCGAAGCTTGTGTTATGGGTACTAGACAACTGATAAACATACGTAAATACATTTTTTTTTTTGTAAATATATACTTATTATACATAGAAAATACCCAGACCAAGACAAACAGACATGTTCATGCACACAAATGTTTGTATTGTGTGGGAATCGAACCCACGAGCGTTGGTGTCAAAGTAGCGTAACAACGCGTTTCACCACTGCGCCACCGAGCTCGACAATTTGTATGTGCCAAAAAAATTTCCAAAGTAATATCAGGTATGAAGGGGCTGATTCGGCCGTTGCTATTATAATAAAATGCCTGAGAGTGCCACACGGAGGCCGGAGACTGCCGATGATTCCCGAACGTTACAGAGGAGCTATTGAACTTAATACCTGCTGCTGCCGAGTTCCACTATATTACCACTTGCCATAAACTTAAATTTCACCCTCACCATTTTGATGAAAGGCAATCTACTACAGTATGCTTTTTGAGACATTTTCTATCATGTCAGCGAAATTGTGGAATAAATTACCCTCAGCGGTTTTCCCGAACAAATATGATATGGGTGCCTTCAAAAAAAGAGACTAAAAAAAAAGATGCAACAGATCAGTGACCCTTTGGTGTTGCTGATGTCTATGGGGGGTGGTGACCACTTACCATTCGTCCCAAATTTTCGATTCCATTACTCTCTTTCATTTCTCTCATTACATTACTCTTTCAATCAGAATCTTTGCAAACAATTAACAGGAATACCTTGAAATAAATAGTTCACAAATTGTCTTCAATAATAATTTATTAAGCCAAAAAAAGTCTAAAGACCAGTGGTAACTGGATATATTTGAAAACTATTGTTAAAACTTTATGATAGCATTTAATAAATAGACAATAATCATTAATCAGAAACAATGTAGATTGTTAGTACAGCTGGCCAAACATTTGCGTCACATTTACGCTGCGGCACCTTTGACATTCTCTTGTTGTTCAAATTTAGGGTACTTCTGCTCTACTTCAGCCCAAGATACCTTGCTATTTGATAGATCTCTGACCACCACTGGTATATCACTTAGTGGAAGTCGAACTTGAGCCATACTGTCTCTTTCTCTAAGAGTTACAGTGTGTGGCTCTTCCATTGTGTCAAAATCTACTGTTATAGCATATGGGACTCCCAGTTCATCAGTTCTTGCGTACCGACGCCCTATAGATCCTGAAGAGTCATCAACCTTATGGGACACATCAACACCGGTTAATAATTGAGATAATTCTTTGACAAACGGTTGGAACTCTGTATTGCTGCTCAGTGGCAAGACAGCACATTTCATGGGGGCCACTGTTGCTGGCAGTGAAAAATATGTCCTTTGTTCATCACCTTCCCTCATTTTAAAATTATGTTCCAAAATGCAATATAGGATCCTGCCAATTCCAAACGAAGGCTCAATTACACTAGGTATGATCTCTTCAACATGGACTGTTTTTTGAGTCTTCTTTACACTAACCAGGTTAGGAGTAAGCTTAAATTCTCCAGTAGGAGTGGTAAGAACATAGATCCCATCAGCATCCAGCTTGCTCTGCAAGTTCTCCAGAGCAACATTGTCCATCAATGCTAGAGTATCATTAATTACCTTTGCATCTTTCTTGAACTCTTTACCAATTGCAGCTTTGTTAGCAACAGCTTCCACTACCTCCACCTGTTTTGGAGCAGGTAGTTTCTTCTCAGCGGCAAGTCTGATTCCCGTAGCTTTTGTATGTTGTGTTAAATCATAAGCAGATCGGTCTGCACAGCCCACACATTCAATCCAACCATAGCTCGAGAGACACTCAGCGTCCCAGCAGTCACAAGCATAATGAGCCATTTCATTGCTCATGTGTTGTCTGAACCTTAACTTTTTGGGTTCAATGCCAACAGCCAATAAGTACAAATGTATCCGTGCCATAAAATAGCCCAGTGTTTCATTGTCAACAATTTTTCGAGATACAGCCTCTCCAATAGTAATGATCTCAGCCGGCTTTCCCTGCTCCTGGTTATTAGCAGAGTATAGCAGCATTGGAGTATCTTGTATAGATTCAAACTTGGGATGATCTTTAGAATCACAGAAATGTTCTATCTCACACATTGTAAATTCTCTAACTCTGAGTAGACCAGATCGAGGAGAGATTTCATTTCTAAAAGAGTTACCAATTTGAGCAGCAGCAAAGGGTAAACGGCCCTGGTTAAATTCCAAAAGTCGCTTAAAGTTGACAAAAATACCTTGGGCAGTTTCTGGTCTAAGAAAACCTTTCACTAGTCCAGATGGCCCAATTTGAGTGTTGAACATGAGGTTGAATTCTATTGGCGGCGTGAGTTCATTGCCACTGATGGGAGATTTCATGTTGAATCTCTTCATCAGGCCTGACATGTCATCGGCAGTCATACCATCAAGCTTTACAAGAATGTCTTCTATTTCAGCTTTCAAGTCTGCACTTGTGTTCTTTTCACTTTTGATTTTTTCCAAATGTGCCTTAATTAAGTGATCTAAACGGAAGCATTCACCAGATTTCACATCTTTTGTCATTAGGTCGGCAAACCGTTCCACATGACCTGATGCTTTCAGGACTGGTTCGGGAGTCAAGATAGAGCAGTCCACCTCCAACATTTGTTCTTGCAAAATGAAGTATTTCCTCCATAGCTGGATCATGTTGCTCTTCAGTGCGCATCCCATAGGGCCGAAGTCAAACTGGCCAGTGATACCGCCGTAAATCGCAAATGATTGATCATAAAAAAATCGTCTCTTGATGAGATCTTCCATCTTCGCACGATCAAAAAGCTCGTCCGTCGGTGCAAGACTGAGTTCTTTATCTTCTAAAATCTTTTTTCTGGTTTTTAATTCAGCCACAGCTTTTTTCACGTCTATTTCCGGAGCCTTCTCTTCCTTAAGTTTTCTTACTAAATCACCCTGATCCTTAACGCTAGCCCTCAACGGTGCCAGGATTTCTTCAATTTTAGGATCTGCCATAATGATTTCTCTCAGCGGATTAGAGATTTTAATTTTTCTATGTATCTTATTGCTTCCCCACTTTTGTAACTGGAGATTGTGTGTAAATCGAAATTGAACGCGTAAGACTGACGAATATTTACTAATCACACTACACTTAAAATATAAACACAAAATGTGTCTCATAGCATATACTAAAGTATGACAAATTATTCAGTGTTATCCATATGTTCGCCGGTTTTATAGAAATACAACTTTGAAGAGTTAAGAAAATTGTTGGCGTGGAACTGACAATACCTGATGACGAAACTTTACGAAATGTTGCAAGCAAATGTGCCATTAGGTTTTTTTTTTTGGCTGTCTTGCAAATATGTTCTTCATCAGCTAAATAAGGATATGGGCGCTTTTCTATTAGGATTTATTACGGTAAGAATGCGAGCGTGCATGAGAAGAGCAATGAATGTTAAAGAAGCGAGTGAGTTATGTAAGGATCGAGTCACGTGGCGCTCGGTTCTCTCTGCCTACCCCGCAAGGGATTTGGCTTGAAGTTATAGATAGATAGAAAAATCGAAAATCCTTTAGCAATTATTGACACAACTATTTAATATTACTTGCCGTTGAATACCAGTTTATTACGAAAGCGACGACAGTCGATTGAGTGAATTAACATATTTCGTGTCGTGAAGTTATGTTCAAATATCAATCATGACACTAGATTATTATTTGTGGTGTCGCTATTATTTTTTTATCAACTGAGAGAAATAAAACGTCGATCCATTGCGATGACTGCTTAGCCACCTCTTTCTTAGAGCTCAAACTATATCTTTGTCAGGCAGGCGAGAGCTCGATGGCGTCGCTGCGCGCGTTATTCTAACCCAACATGCAACGTTGATCGCAGCCTGTCTATGGATGGGTATTTTCTATTTCGAATTTCTCCGTGCTCAGAGGGTACGTTAAGCCGTCGGTTCCAGCTGTTGTCGATAGATGACAATTGTTAAGCTAAGTCAATGGCCCTCGGGCGGCTTGAAAACACTGGCCTCCGCCAATCTGCATATGAGCAGAGTGGCCGAGTATGCTTTAAACTCCTTTGGTTAAAGGGAGACCAGTATCCCTGCAGTGGGATGAGTAAGGGTTTATATAGATAGATAAATTTGTGTCAGTTTACATTACATGTATATTTTTTGCTTTGTTCCATTCATTTTTAAGTAAAAATGTACTTGTCAATCAAAAGAGCCTTAAAATCATTCAGCGATTATAGATTTTGAACAGAGTATTTTGTAATATGACACTGGTTTAGATTAATAACAAAATTCTGAGGACTTTCTTGTATTATAATTTTCTACTTTTTATTCACAAAAAGGCTTAGGTAACTGACTGTTCATGAAAATTAGCTCTTGTTGCTTTGTTACTGCTAATTTAGGTCACGTTTAAAAAACTAAAAAAAAATATGTGTTATGGCGAAACTTTTACTTTTATTCTCAGACAGAGCTCAGACATTTCAATGCACATAATTTGCTTCATAGGAAACAGTTCGGATTTACGAGAGGTTGTTCAACTATAGACGCAGGGATTCATTTGCTTAAAAGTATATTCGCGGCATGGGAGGGTTCGCAAGATGCCTTGGGAATTTTCTGTGATCTGTCTAAAGCGTTTGACTGCGTGCACCATGACACTCTTGTCAGAAAATTACACCACTACGGTATCAGGAACAAGGCTCTCGAACTTCTGTCTTCTTATCTGGGCAATAGGATACAGAAGGTCGATGTTAATGGTAAAAGATCTTCGGGGTCCCCTGTAGTTATGGGAGTCCCACAGGGGTCAATTCTAGGTCCATTCTTATTTTTAGTTTATATAAATGACTTACCTTATTATGTAAGGGATAAACATGAGATTGTATTGTTTGCGGATGATACCTCTTTGACATTCAAAATTAATAGACAGTTAGGTAATTATGACGAAGTTAACGATGCTCTCTCTAAAGTTATTCATTGGTTTAGTGTTAATAATCTGCTTTTAAACGATAAAAAGACTAAAGTAATTAAGTTCTCAACACCTAATGTAAGACAGGTGGCTACCAATGTACATGTTAATGGAACTAATTTAGCCCCTGTGGAGACAACTGTGTTCTTGGGTATAACAATTGACTCCAGACTACAATGGGGCCCACAAATTGAAAAATTATCAGGAAAACTAAGTTCTGCAGCCTATGCAGTGAAAACTATTAGACGGCTCACTGATATTGATACGGCTAGAATAGTTTATTTCAGCTACTTTCATAGTATTATGTCATATGGAATTCTTCTTTGGGGTAACTCCGCGGACATTAACACCATCTTTTTATTGCAAAAGAGAGCCATAAGAGCTATCTACAAACTTGGTCCCCGGGAGAGCCTTAGAGAAAAATTCAAAGAAATAAATATTCTAACAGTCGCATCGCAATATATCTATGAAAATCTTTTGTATGTCCATAAAAACATAGACTCATTTTGTAAAAAGAGTGATACTCATAGCATAAATACTAGATATAAGCATAATCTTGTGTTACATGCAAGCCGTCTCCACAAAATAAGTAATTCTTTTATGGGGCAATGTATACGGTTCTATAACAAACTTCCCAGCAATATAAGAGAATTGTCAATAAACAAATTTAAAACTACTATTAAAGCCAAATTGTGTAGCAGGGCATATTATAAAGTATCTGACTATATTAATGATAAAAATGCCTGGGAGTGAGTCGATCCAATTATAATGTAATTAATAAAATATGTAAATTTGTTTGGACACCAAAAGAGGGATGCCTGAGTTTTTTGGCAGTATTTTTATCAGTGCTCACCTAGTCATAAACTGCACGGTAGGGAAAAAAATTGTGACGATTCCAAACAAATGTAGCCATTTTTACGGAATAAAAAGATTTTGACTTTGACTTTGACTTATTTAATTTACCGAAAACTTAAGCTTATTTTTGATGAAACAATTCAGTTTGTTTTCATTTATTTTCATGTTATGTTTAATTTCGGACTAGATTAATACTTTTAGTAGTCCAATCAGAATGATAGCTCGTAACTAAAAAAACAATAATTGAAGCAAAAATCGCAGCTTCCTTAAAATCCGTTATAAAATAAATGAAAAATTCATAAAAATAAACTAAAACCGATAGACCCTACATTTTTGGATTTTTTTCTTATTGATTTTCCGAGAACTCTCTAAAATAGGCCAGCCGGTCACTTTGCGACGGGTCTCATTGTATTTGATAGCTGTGATGAATACGGATTGTCACTATTGTCAGTGGTGAACTATATGTTCCATACATATAGTTCACCATCGTACTGCAAACTAAGAAAAAAATTGCCAGTTGTTGTGCGATTATTGAGATACTAACGGTAAGCCCTTCGTAGCGTAGCTGTAGGCCGACTCTATTAAAAACTGCAATTGCACTGCAGCGCGGCGTGTGTCAATCGAAAGAAAAAGGAAGTAAATCTAAATAAAAGACGAAGTGTCTCACTGAGAGACTCAATTATTATTTCATCAAAATTTTAAAGTTTTCGAAAATTTTGCGTTCGATCAATTGATCGACATTGGTGTGAGCAGTCAGAGTCTCTAATAATTGGGAGTGGAATTATGTGTCTGTAAATAACAAATTACACATTATAACAATATTAATTAGTTTTCCGTTGAAATTTAACATACCTATATTACATAATTTAAGTCAATGCTGTCGAATTTTTCAGTAATTATCCTTTTGTTTTAATCTGTAGTATTTAGAGCTATCATGAACGCATCTCAAAGCCTCAGTCAAATGACGCCTTCGCCTTTCTACCTTTTTTTCTTGTTGTTTACGTAAATCCTTCTCTCCTTTTCAAATCCACGGTAAATATCTATAATGTAGAGGGAGTTAGATATAGTTTGCTATGAAGATGTTTATATGGTTTTCTTTTTCATCTTTTGACAGCACAAAGGAGTCGGCCATTTTATTGCTGCTTGAGAAACTCATACATTTCTCTAATGGATTTATGTTAATTTTTTATGGAGTAATTTTATATTAACTATCCGCTATAACTTCGTACAAATCCGTATACGTATTTAGTGTAAGTTTTAGGTGCATTTATGTATTGAGTTGAGAAATGGACGATCCGAATCGGATGATGGCGCACAGCGGTGGCCTGATGGGACCGCAGGCCTACGGTCTACCAGGAGGCGATGGAGCTCCAGCTGCTGGTGAAGGCGAAGCCCGTAAACAAGACATTGGGGAAATCTTACAACAGATCATGAACATTACGGACCAGAGTTTGGATGAAGCGCAAGCTAGAAAACATACGTTGAATTGCCACAGAATGAAGCCTGCCCTATTTTCTGTACTGTGTGAAATAAAAGAAAAAACGGGTATGTTCATTATTCATTTATAATTTTTAGAAATTGCGCGCTTTCTCTATTTGATTAGAAACAATGATCATGACAATGTATTTGTTTATGTTTAAAATTGTTAATACATTCACTATACTACCAGTGCTGTCACTTCGCAACACGCAAGAGGAGGAGCCCCCGGATCCACAATTAATGCGTTTGGACAACATGCTCATAGCAGAGGGTGTTGCGGGCCCTGAAAAGGGTGGCGGTGCTGGAGCTGCAGCATCTGCCTCAGCTGCTGCTGGAGAATGGGGTTAGTAAATTACCGTGATGTAACAGTGACATTAGCATGTTTTTTTTACGTATAGTGTGTTAGAAATTCTGGACAATTTAATAAATTATTACCATATATTTTTTTATTTAATAGCAAAGGCACGGCAATTGGAAGTGAGCATCATTCAGGCCATTGTAGAAAAAGTAGTGACACAGATTTTATGAATAATTCAATATTGAAACGAATGCCATTGTTAGTAAGGCCCTACTAAAGTTTGGCAGTCATGGTATTTATGTTTAGAGTTGGATCTGATGGCTAGTTTCATTTTGATTTTCCTGCAATCTGGTCATTATTTGAATACCCTATTATCTTATGTTTCCCGTGTGTAGATATACTTTTGCCAATATACCAAGTCATAATATCTTACAAATTAAAAAATAATGACAACTGTAAATATATCTATCAAACGCTCACTGACCTCAGTTAGTATACATGTTTTTTCCCCTAATAAATGACATTTTTAGGACGATGAATTTGATGATTTTTGTTATTAGAATCTTAAGGCTTCCATTATTTGTCATAGATATTTTTTGAAATATATCAACCATTTTTTTTAACCCCAAGTTAATGAACATAAAAATATATTTTGAATTTTTAATCTCAGTGTCAAAGGAAAAAGAATAATTAATTTTTTTTAGGTTAAGGTCCTGTGACCTGTCAGAACCCATTATATATGTTTTCCCATACATTTCGCGGTCGTATTCGTCCACCCGGGTTTCGAAGGGTTAAACCACAATATGATGTAATATTTAGGTACATTTCATTTTGAATGGTGTTTTTATTGAGCAAGTGAAATAAGTTTGTATTTAGTTATTTATAACTTATTATTTATTTAAATTGCATATTGTAGTGTAATTGTAAAGAACATATTTTATTCTTAAGTAAATATCTTTGCTGGTGTAGATTAGGTTTGACTTGTGAATATCTAAACAAGCGGATTTTAACAAGCTATTTATCACTCTTGCTTCACTTCTTTTTTTTGCTGCCACTCACTATTTTTGAGGATGTATCTCAATTTTTTTTCCAAATGAAGTTAAAAATTTATATTTTAATTTCTTGGTCTTGTGAGGAAGACGATACAAAATTCTCTGATGTGCTTGTATCTCATCTTTGCCCCATACTTTTTTTGACAAATAATCATTAGTTGTCAATTTCAGTAGGGAATATGCATAAAATTTATTTTTCGTATATAAAGTAAAACAAAATTCATTTTTTGGTAGTTTAGATTTTTGCATTTCTTTTTGGTTTGGTTTAGGTGTTAAAATCGTAAAAAATCAAAGTTTCTATAACAAAAAAATTGATAATTTGAATTGTTGTCATAATTTGAACATGTTTTACTATGACAGCATTAATGTGAATGCGTGAATTGTTGAAATACAGCTAATATTTCGATGGAATCCATACATTTCTTCTTCATTTCATAGTTTTTGATGGCATCTACCATGACCTCTTAGTATGAAATGTTTCCAGTCACTGATGAAATGCCACTTTCAAAGAGCATTATCTCGCAAACTAATAAATAACTTTTACTTTGAGATACTTTCCTGCCTCTATCTCCTTTAAAATCTGTCCTAAAAATTTTAATGCATATTCCCTATTTCTGCTTGGAAACTTTTATTGTGCTAAAACTATGCTTTCTAAACAACAACAGTGGATGATTTAGTAGAGCATCTTATACCCCTTTTAATTTTGATCACATAAATGCAATAGTATTTGAGCCAAAAGTAAAAAATAACTGATCAATTACAGCTCTATTAACCCATGACACATCGCCGTACTAAAAACAAAAATGTACCTTAGTACATTTGAAAATAATTATATGTGACGTTATTATATTTCATAATTGTTGTCGATAAATGGCCTATACACTACACAATAACTACATCATCATTACTTGATAATTTCAATAAAGTATATTTTTAAAAATTAACGAACCAGTCTGAAGACTGAGGCCGGATATGGGTCATGGGTTAAAATACTTGCTCTGAGTGTATGTTACCAGTACCATATTGTATGTAAATTTTATCTTGCATTTGTGTTATATTATCATGCATTTGTATTGTTTTTTGCACAATGCTCACATTTCTACTGCATTTATCCTAATTTCTCTGCCATACCCAGTTCTCGCTTCCATAAGTTAGTTCAAAATAGTGTTAGAATACTAGTGCAAACCCCTTTACTAACTCATGCGCATTGGGACAGAGCGGTTGCATGTTCTCTTTCTGTCCGTGCTGCATCTAAGGCACTGTGGCTCAAGCAGATAACGCGATCGAGCACTCAGACTACCGTGCGAAGCTAGCCCAGATCCGCCAGATCTACCACCAGGAGCTGGACAAGTACGAGAATGCGTGCAACGAGTTCACCACGCACGTCATGAACCTGCTCCGGGAACAGAGTCGCACGAGGCCTATCACGCCCAAGGTGAGCTCACATGCCTTGTAACAAATATCTTTAATTATTATAAACCAGAAATTTATGCTTACATAATAGAGTTCAGGAATTTGTTTTTACATGATGATGTCGGGAACTACCAGTGTGATTTGAATAATTCTTCTTGCCTTTAATAGACCAATATGGGTGGCAATAGCTTTATAGCACTGGCAGTGTCGCTCGTGTGTTGCTACCTCTGCTTCTAACACTGCGGTAACTCCTTAGCCATACAATCTTCAGGGAGGTTTACGTTGCTTCTATGACTGCAGAAGTACTTCCAGGTACTTCCTCGGTCCACCACTTTCCAACCCCACCACTAACACAGCAGTTCTAGAATACATTATGTACTTCCCCAGGCGAACTGCTTTGATGCACCCTACCTTTCTTTAGCCAGAGCTTTGTTAGTTAAGTAACCCTGCTACTTAACTAAGTAATGAGGAACACCATGTGTAGGTGCTATTCACATTGATTCTAAACATACTAGTGAACCCACACCCACTACACGTACAGATTATAAAAGTTGCTTTGAAATATGCCTTTATAGGCTAGGGATTGTTATCCACTACTGTTCACTGAAAGAAATCATCCTTACTATTGAAATACAGGGACTTACTAAGGTTAAATAAGGTTTTACAGTAAGCCGTTTACAGTGTACACAGCCGCAGCTCAGGTGTGGACTGATTATTTACCACATAAATATTATTTTTACATGTGCAATTCCAATTTATTATAATATATAGTGATTACGACCTTACAAGCCCATATCCGCTATTTATTATGTCTTTTCATTGCGTTCAGAATTTAATCTTGACTCATTCATTGTGCTGCTCTGATGGAAAATATTTTTGGGCGAAGATAATTGGTTCACATATCCTCTTGAAAATATTAAGATATCACATGAGATGAGATTTGCTAAGCCCATGAATAAATACTTTATGCTGTGTAATACGCTTAGATTAAGCCATATCATTAGACTGAGATATGTCAATAAGGCTACATATAGTATATTTGAAAGTAGGTTTTTGTGATTATTTATAGACATAATTTTTATTTATTTATTTATCAACTTACAACTACTTTTACAGGGTTAGATCCCAATACAATAGTTGTGCTGTATTTTTGTGTATGAATTACGAATATAACTCATATGATATTGTATATTCGTAAATTCATTGATAGTACAACATAATAAATCAGTTCTCTCGTTCAGTGTAATAATATTTATTATCGTTATAGTTACTGTACATATTGTTATTTTTTGAACCAGGAAATCGAACGTATGGTGCAAATCATCCACAAAAAGTTCAGCTCCATCCAGATGCAGTTGAAACAGTCCACCTGCGAGGCTGTCATGATTCTGCGCTCACGGTATGTTTACGGACAAACATACCTCTAATAAAGATCTATCTGGAGGAGGCTTACTCACGCTCAGGAACACAACAATTTTCATAGCAACTGTTATTACTCGGCGGTCTTCGATGTTGGACCCTTCCTCTGTTGACTGTTTTAATTTCAGCGTGTGATCTTTCTGTATTACCTTGTTTACCTGCAGGCAGCTCAGATCGGCCTTGTCTGTAAAGATGAAATTGGGTTACATCCAATATATTTATAATGTATTATTAACATTCTCATAATTATTTATCATTATCATGTCAGTAATAATTGAGATTCAAAGTAATCTAAGTACATAGTTATATTTGCGCTCTTTGACTCTTTGACTAATCTGCAGTAGTGCAGCGAGCGTGACGTCCGCTGTGTGACGCGCACGATCTGCGTACGTCCCGCCGCCACGCCTCGCTGACAGGGGCTTTCTCAAACATCATTCGTCATTTATTTAACATAATATCCTCTAATTTAAATTAAAATAAATATCGACGACGTCTCATTTCACGACGAGACACAACTTTGAAGTGTCTTATGTTGTTAGACAAGCCCGAAATTTAAGTTTCCATGTATGGGCAATTTTATTTTATGAAATAAAATTGAAACGTGCAAACAGCTCAACTTTGGCCTCGCCACATTACGAATTACCGCTTGCAGTTTCCTGGACGCGCGTCGAAAGCGGCGCAACTTCAGCAAGCAGGCGTCGGAGATCCTCAACGAGTACTTCTACTCGCACCTGTCCAACCCGTACCCGAGCGAGGAGGCCAAAGAGGAGCTGGCGCGCAAGTGCGGCATCACGGTCTCGCAGGTAACCACCCGTCTGCTTACAGCTTCCTGGACTCGAGGCGCAAGCGCCGCAACTTCACGAGGCAGGCGCTCGAGCTGCTCAACGAGTATTTTTATTCGCACCTCGCGAACCCGTACCCCAGCGAGGAGGTGAAGCACGAGCTGGCGACCAAGTGTGGCATTACTGTGTCGCAGGTATTCCACGCTGCGAAGAGACGCTCCGTTGGCTATACTATGTGTACTTAACGTTAATAAACACTGGAATATGGTCAAACAAGTTTGTAACACTATTGTTAGTGTTCAAAAACATCTCGCACGTGTACTTTTTTAGGTTAAATTTCGTCAAAATCGTTATTTATTCGCAGCATTTTAAATCACATGTTAACTACATGTCATAAGTAATCAAATGAAAATTAAATTTTCTGTCGATTGTGACCATATTAGAGGGATGGAATCTGGAGATAATAAAAACAGCGTCTATATTCTTGAAAATTTAAGTTTTTTTATTCTACGTAGGTATTATAAAAAACTGTTGACCGCCTATAATATGGGAAGGATCGCTAGCGAGTTGCAATCCCTGTTGCTAACGCAGTAGCTCCGTGCTTACTGGTAAACTCACTCACTCGCGAAAACACAGTAACTCTCCAAGGAATTGTTATTTAACTGTTGAGTTAGTGTACTACTTCCCCAGTCGGGCTGGTGTTTATACTCGCGTAGTATGGAGAAAGTGACGTATTCATTTTAACTTCATTGACACTCATTCGTTAGTTAGTTTTAAGCGCTATAGTGGAAGTATAAGAAAAATTAAGTCAATTTATTAGTATAATAGTAAGAAGAGTGAATGCAGGGAACATGGTGAATGGAGCTTTGCACTCCTTTATGAGCAGTCGGAAGGTGTCTAACAAGGCTCGTTTGGCTGTGCATGGGGGGGGGGGGGGGGGGGTGCTGGTTCCGACACTCATATACGGAAGTGAAAGTTGGGTATGGCAGAAGAAACATGAAAGCAGAATAAATGCAGTGAGATGAGAGCGTTAAGAAGTATGATAGGAGTTAAACTGAGTGACAGGATAAGAAATAGTGAGATAAGAAAACGTTGTGGTCTGAAAGAAGATGTAGTGACAAAAATTGAGAAAGGTATGCTGAGATGGTTTGGCCATGTCGAGAGAATGAACGAAGAACGATTGACGAAAAAAGTGTATAAGGCGAGTGTGAATGAAATTGTTGGAAGGGGTAGACCTAGGCGGACGTTTCGAGATCAAATCAGGGACGTCCTGAAAAAAGGCCAGGTCAAGAGTACCCTAAACCGAAGAGCACGTATGAAGAGAATAATGAGAGTGGACGAAGCGAAACAAGTATGTAAGGATCGTAGCAAGTGGAAAGAAGTGGTCTCTGCCTACCCCTACGGGATAGAGGCGTGATTATATGTATGTATGTAATAGTAACCCATAACTTATTTGAGAGTATTAACGTAGATACAATTTAATCCTGCCGATTTTTCTCGGATAACGGGTACCATTGGTAAAACCGGACATCATAATTGCGGCATGATTGTGTTGCATACTGAATGCCTTTAACGGCGACGTAGTCAGAGTAGATCTAGAAAAAACAAGATATTGCATGTATTCTTATCTATATCTTCACGCGAAGTCCCTTGCTGGTTAGACAGGGGGAACCGAGCGCCATAAAACTCGGTCATTATACACCGTACTCGCATCTTTAACATTCATAACTCTTTTCATGCACCCTCGCCGGTTGCTAAGGCGCCTGACACCACCGCCTGATAGCACACGACCATCGCCCATGATCTACTTTAGAGCAACTCCCTTTCTTACATCTTCATCACAAATTCAATCTACGAGCGTTACGCCGCAGATTACGTAAAGCTTGTTCTCTCTGCCAACCCAGCGCTAGCTTTCATACATTATCTCTGGGATCAGCACCGCGTTGTGTATAATTTATTATATGTATTCTAAAACGAAACTATTTGACCTTCGCAGGTTTCCAATTGGTTCGGCAACAAGCGCATCCGTTACAAGAAGAACATAGGCAAGGCTCAGGAGGAGGCCAACCTGTACGCCGCCAAGAAGGCCGCAGGTGAGCGGTCGCCCTAATAATGCTTAATGACTATATGTATTATGTATTGTATAATACATATAGTAGTAGTATTTGTGATTAATATTATATTATGTAAACAATAATACATATATGTAGATGATGTTAATACGTGTCCCAGCCATAACAACTTCCTTTGCAATGTAGTTCTACAAATACATGTTTATCTTTACAACAAAATTTTGAAGATAATCAATATTAGTAAAATTCCACATAGCATTTCATGTAGCTTCTTAAGCTTGGGAGTACTGAGCAGCTCCTGGTGAAAGAGTTATTAAGTAATGAGTATTTTCACCTGGTGAAGGTGAAAATACTCATTACTTAATAATAATATACTATAAATTTAATCAGTTTTGTTACTTACTATGTACCAATTTATCTCTCTAAACTTTCTAACGTTTCCTATTTGAGTGTAGTATATAATCATTAAGGTGAACCAATGTGGTGCTTGCTAGACTCACTGTGCCTAAGTGATAATGGTCAGAGGTCTGCAGACTGCAAACAACACAATTTTCTGACTTTAAAATTTTGTTACTTTTAGTTCTGCAATAACTGGTTTATCCTTTTATCTTTACTTATGTATGCACGTACGTTCTTATTTGTTTTTCGCAAACATGGCGCTGACAGTTAATAAGTTGCATTAGAACCAGCAGCGGCATAATGGGATTTCTGTCACTTTCTAAGTACGAAGTGAGAGTGATTTCTGTTGCAATACCATCTTATTTTGAACTTGGTTGTGCAGCTCACATTTATTTATTTTAGCCAGATGAAATATAGTGGATTAGTACACTCCATTCCAATTAGGAAGACCCATTGGGAATTGGTAGATGACAGCAGAGGCAACGCATATGTGATGCTCTTTGTGTTACAAATATCTATAGACTATAATAACTACATAAACCTGAGATGAACCTTTTTTTTTGCATAATTCTATTAGCCTATTGTTTTCTCTATACTTATTGTTAGAGAATATTGCCTGTTATTTTTATGACGATTGTATTGATTGACACCTCAATGGCACAGAGTCATTGTTTGTTCATTGCTTTTATTCAGGGTTCCAAGGGTTCTTGTGCTGTTACTCTGCTGTTTGTTCGTTTATGTCATGTTACTCTTACATCGTAAATGGAATAAGTAACACGTGAAATATTTTAGAATATATGCCATATTAGATTTAATGTACCTATTTTTTAAATATTTCGTACAGAAGAACACTAATCAAAAAATTTACTAAATTGATCTCATTCGTGAAAAGGAGTCGCAAAAATGTTTTTTTGCCTTAGCATGTGGGTTGTCTTTATTTGTAGGTTATTGAGAACTCTACTAATGTGATTACTAACGTTTTTGTCTTTGGAACAAAATCTTATATATAAAATTCTCGTGTCACAATGTTAGTTACCCATAGTCCTCCGAAACGGCTTGACAGATTTTGATGAAATTTTATATGCATATTCAGTAGGTCTGAGAATCGGCTACTATCTATTTTTCATACCCCTAAGTGATAAGGGTGGTCCACCACAAATTGATTTTTTATTTTTTGGACAATATTTTTATTTTTTGATGGGGCATTAAAAAATACATACAACCCTAAATTTTCACCCTTCTACCATCAACCCCTGTTTTGATAATATTAAAATAATCCTAGGAATAATTTATATGGCAAAACAATGTTTGCCGGGTCAGCTAGTAAATTATAAAAGTTGTTATTTTTAGATGAGTTTAGTCAGAAATTTGGAATTGTGTTGTATTATATTTTGTAATGTATTTTTTTTTTCTTTACTTGTGCTACATAGTATTGCTTCTTACCAAATTTTATGATTCTAGGCCAACGGGAAGTACCCTATAGCTTTTAATTCCCTTGCGAGTGTCAAAATATGCGCATAAACGAGCCATAAACAACCGTATCTTTTGATTACGTTGACTTAGAAGTTTGATTTTTCACTGCTCGAAGGGATTACAAACCTGAGTATTTGATATTAATTTCAGCTTTATATCTCCACCCGTTCCTAAGAAAAAGGTCTCGACAGACAGACAACAAAGTGCTCCTATAAGGGTTTCGTTTTCCTCTTAAGGTACGGAACCCTAAAATTATGCCAATGAAAATTATATTAAATTTATACAGCTTAAAAAATCATATCAATTGAACGTTATAACGCATAATAATAGATCAGTTTTAATATAAAATGGTACGCATCTTGAAGAAGTATTAAGCATCCCTAACTGAGGGAAGACCAATTCACACTTCAAAGATTGAATCTTTTAATAGCACTTCGGGCAAACAAGCAAAGCTCGCCTAGTGTAATGTAGTTGGCATTTCGTCAAAAGTAGCGAACGAAGCGTTACTGACTTGGGACCCCGCGCTGCTGATGCAGCATTCCTGGTAGTTGGTGACATTACTCACTCGCACAATACAAAAATCCCTGAGATTTGAATTATCTGCTGTTTACTGTTAGCCCTAGCCCTACTATAACATTAATATTATAAGAGATTTTAAGTCTGTTTGTATATTTGGATGGGATTAATAACTGGATTCTGAAAATCCTTTCGCTATTTGGGAACTACATTAGTTAGTTATAGTTTTTATTTAGGGTTCGTGCGTCAAATTTGAGAAGGCTTACTCCACGCAGGTGGAGCCGAGAACGGCAGCTAGTATTAAATATGGCTGTGCCATACCTCACTTTTAACAGAGCCTCGCTTGGGCTCTGAAGATGTTGGTGATCCACTGATACTCCAAAGTAATGATACCACCGACTTAGTATTATTATACGTCCTTGTACATAGCTATACTGAAGAAATCTATCTCATTTGTGTCCTCCATGATCGACCTTTACACTCCTGATATTCTCTCTTTAATCTATCATTATCATGCTTCATTATTTAAAAAGTTTTTCACGTAACATCCAGTTTTGTCATCAAAACTATTTCAAAATGTAATTCAATGTGTGTGTATATTAACTAGCGTATTAAACATCAAGTGTCTTCGAATGAGCATATGACATTACGTAGTACAAAGTTTTTATCACATCACATCAACCCTTACTTATCCCACTGTGGGGATACGGGATTCCCTTCAACCGAAGGGGTTTAGAGCATACTCCACCACGCTGCTCAAATGCGGATTGGCGGAGGCCAGTGTTTTCAAGCCGCCCAAGGGCCACTGACTTAGCTTAACGACTGTCATCTATCACCGACCGACGGCTTCATGTGCCTTCCGAGCACGGAAAAAGTCGTGATAGATAACCATAGACAAGCTCCGGTCGACGTTCCTGAACCTGCGTGTTCGGTTAGAATGACACGCGCAACGGCGCCATCGAGCTCTCTCTCGAGTATAAAGTTTTATGGCACGATAATGTTATTGGTAATCGGAGCCATAAATTCAAATTTCGTTTGTATCTGTATTAATATCAACCTTCAGCTATCTCGTCTCTTTATGACAACACTATATTATGTATAATAATAATTATATAAATATGATCTATAAATAATAAAACGCACGCACACACTTCGATAAACAAAAAAAAGAGAATGATTCGTCTATACTTCTAAATATGCTGATAAAATAATTAACGCTATGCTTTATTCCTGTCATGCATGAGCCGTACTATTGATTAAATCTTGAAACAGTTTTGATAGATAAATTGTCGCATGCACACGGAGTTTTGTGAAACAAGTCTAATGGTATCCTCGTTTCTGAGAGAGACGAGAAAATGTATCGCTTACGTGAAGTCTTCGTGTGCATGCGTCTTTATTACAAATATTGAAATGCCCCAGGGCACTCCCACCAATAGCAGGGCCATTTCCCGGTACTATAGTATAATTTTCGCACACAGACCTGTCGTGGGTTGGCGCGTCCAGGCGCGATGCTAGCTCCCCTCCGGCCAGGGCCGCCTCCTACCACAGTAAACAACTCACTTGTCTTACCGGCCGGCATACGCTTCATTACTTAACAATATAAGTTCATTTGAAATTGCTGAAACTCGTAGATTCCTTAAGATTTTTTTTATATTTTAACGAGTAGTTAAAGACCTGAGCGCGTCACCGGGCAGTGCTGTACAGCGCAGAACTTGTAACGTTAACCCACAGATATGAGCTCTTATTGGACACGGACGAGAATTGGAAACAATTCAGTTCGTCTGCGGTGGTGAACCACCTGCACAATGTAAATGTGCTTCATGGAGCAAACTTAACATTTGTTCTGATACTGATTTTTAGCTATAATAATACATTTTATTCAAGTGGTATCCCACTGGCGTTCATTAAGATGACTATCGATTTCTATATTTCGTCCTTCAAATATAAATTATATTACCATCTGTGGGTTAACGTTGCCATAATAAATAACATGAGTTTGAGTTTAACTTGCAATGCAGGATGTATGTCAAGACTACTTGTGCTGCTTTTTGGCTACACTCCGTCCTACAAAGGTCTTGAATACCTCATGATGTTTATTATTGTTTTGTCGTAACATCCAACGGCTTGACGCGGTGAGTCCCCTCAATAACGGCGGTCTTGTGACAGCTGCAGGCGCGTCACCATACTCGATGGGCGCAGCGTCTGGTACTGCCACCCCGATGATGTCTCCGGCGCCGACGCAGGACTCCATGGGCTACTCGCTGCCGGCTCCGGGCTACGACCAGCCGCAGCCGAGCTATGACGGCTCCATGGGCTATGACCACATGCACCAGGACCTCTCGCCGTAAGGGCTGCTGTGGTACCTCTGCGCCGGAATGGGTATGATACTCACTTGACATACTAAAATTGAACTTGAATTGAATTGATCACGAGGTTGTTGAATGTAAGATCGTTGTTAACAATTAATTATAAGAACCAGATACTTGAGGGAGGGAGAGAAATGTTAGGGAATCCTTATTTATAAAATGACCAATTATTAATGTTACTAAGAATATAAAAATAGTACTAAATTTGGTGTCAAAAATTCTCAAGTCGAAAGTCTCGAACCGTGTGTGTAGGCAGTGATTACTTACGGCACAGAAATGTGGTCCCTTACTAATCTTACTATGAGCCACAGAAGATCAAGGAGAGCAATGCTCGAAGTTTCTCTTGTAGATAGATTCAACATTGAGTACATCCATAGTGTTATGATGTGGCTCTAAGAATTACTAATTTGTAGTACAGTGTGCAGTTCACATAGCTCGAAGACCCTATAGCCGTTGTGGCAGAAAAGTTCTTGAATGGCAACCATGCACTGGAAAACGCAGAGTAGGTTGGTCGTCGGTCCATTTGGTAGGCATCCTATGTGACGATCTTATGAAGATCTGTCTCTGTAGAAATCTATGGGGGAGACCTATGTTCAACAGTGATCGTCCTTCGGCTAAAATGACAATAATTGAATTTAACAATTAGAATTTTTGCCACGATATTGAAAATGTTGTGCTATTGGGGAAATATGACATAGTTGGTATTCAACACACTGAAATCAGTAAAACTGTTATACAATGCAAATTAAAAATAATTCAGACGTAAGTTGGACACATATACAGGGTTACTGGAAATTCGACGTATATCCGTCAGGAGCTGATAGCCCTCGAAAGCAACAAATTTAACTCTCAATATAGAAATTCTACAATTTTTGTGATATTTGAATTCTAAGGTATTTTTGCTATTTAACCAGAATTAGACATTTAATTCAAAATTAAGAAAAAAGCTGTTTATTTCATGGACTCCATTCAAACTAAATTTCGTGACTTTAAGTAAGTAAGTTTAACTAGTACAATCATTTAAAGTACGAAATTAACACAAATATTAGAATTATGAGCAATTACTTAAATAACTTTTGTCAAAATTTTTCTTCTTTGCTTAAAAAATGATGTCTCGCTAAAAATATTACAACGGCACTAATCATACAAATAGCTATAAATCTTGCTCATTTCCTAGGCTATCCAATTTCCAATAACAGTGTATAGTAACCTGACAACTTCAGTTCGACCAAGGGATAATTCTTAGCACAAAATTTCCTAATGGATTCCTAAACGATATTTCACTCGCAATGGAAATACAGATCATCAAATCTATTGTTACTAAAATTGTCTTTACAAATTGTATAAATAATTGTTAATATTCATATATTCTATCCAGATACCCTCGTAAACTTAATTTGAGTAACAAATTTCAACCTCGTCAAAGAAATAATCAGGTTAATGGCAGTAAATTTTAACTATGGAAAAATAGAACATCTAACATTACTCAGCCGAGAAAAAAACACTCACGAAGTATATATGGTTAGGAGATACAGAAGAAATCATATATCATAATTTAAATTGTGAACTTCAAGTCATTTGTTCTTAATATGAATGTCAAGTCCTTTGCTCTCTGGGCAGAGAGAGATAGCGTCACCTGACTAGGTCCTTACACACCTCACTAGCTTCTTTGACATTCGTAACTCTTCTCATATACAATGTATTCATGAGATAAAGCTTATTCCTAAAAGTTATTCATTCTCTACCTGCGACAAATCGTTGTCGGTAGCCGGCTAACCGACGGCACTCACTGTGTTCCGTCACAAGAAACAAGCTTATATATATATATATATATATTATATAGCGTCAACTGACAGGACACCGTAGTCCTTTGTCAGTTGCCGCTGCAATTTGGGCTCCCCTTTTCGCTTACCAACAGGCGAAGAGGAGCCACTATGCTGAGCCAATATAAAAAAAAAAAAAAAAAAAAAAAATATATTAAGTGCAAACAAAATTCAATGCAAAATATGCCTATTATGCGTGTAAATAATAATTCGATTATATCCTTAGTTATAATGGTTCTATGGATTTGTTATAGAAATAATTATAGGCATAAACTAAGAAATTATTTTAACTATTCATAGCATAATGAGCGGAAAGCATTTGTGGAGTCTCACAAAGCTAGTGTAAAGGATGTAGAATATGATTCCTGAGATATAAAAAAGATTATTGTAGATAGTTGAAACGCAAGTACAGTAAAATCTCCTTATTCGCGGTGTATACGTTCATAAATTATGCCGCGAATATGGAATGATGATTTGTATGGAAATATAGGGGTTAGGTTCCAGCGTAGGAAATAAAATAAATAAAAATAAAATCTGTTTAATTCACTCACAAACATAATTTAATATTTTTTAACGTTAAATGACGAAAATACACAAAGCTCTACTAAACAACCGACCGATTTCGGGCGGTAGTACGACCCAAACGCCTAGTAACTTTAATGGCTGTTTGACGGTTCAAAAATTTTATAGAAACACTACAAGCTGTCATCTTCATACAAACCCTACTAACCGTTATCCGTAACCCTCCCATCCGTAGGTAGCAAGCCAACGGGAAATTCGCTTACGACACGTTTTTTATAGGAAGGAGCACTTTTGAGTTACGCCTCGTAGTCAATCCGTAAGCAAAACGAACCGTTTCTCGAATACAGGAACCAGGCATTAGTCAATTTTTCTATTTATATAGACAATTACAAAACAATCTCTAGATTAATCAAATATCTATAGGGCGTTCAACGAGGGATAAAAATTGTAAACACTCCGGCCTTGACTGAGTTTCATTATAAATCAAGCGATATGTATCTCCGTCCTTTTCTCTCGCAGGCAGGAGCGGTGGCGTAACTGTAACCAAGTGTTACTGTATTTAAATGTGAAACATGAATTGGTCACATTTGGCAAGATGAGTAGTAATATTTACGTGGTTGAGTCGACAATTAATTAAACTTTAATAGAAACAAATATAAAGCAACAAATTCTATGCCTGTTTAATTAAGTTACATGACATACATATTTAGTTATGATCTGTGAGACAATGCAGACATTTATATTAATTCCAATTTTCTCATATAAGTAGTTCAATATTATATTTTTTATTGTTTATCAATTTACAATAATAAATATGCCTATTTTAATGCCTATATTTTCGGTAAGTAGGCAAATTAGTTTTAGCAAGTTTTTTTTTGTTCGGTAAATACAAAATAAGCTATAATATATAAAAGAGTAGAATAGCCTAGTGGTGGTAACGCTAGGACGAAAAAGACTAATACTCAATAAAAATATGTTATGCTCCCCTGAATGTTTGTTTACATTTTTTATCTCTGTTGCCTGAACGCACTTTAGTTTGACTTTAAAACAAATGCTAATATCTACTGCCCTTGGAGCTGTAAAATAAATCTTCTAAGTTAACTTAATCAACAAATACAATCATGTTACTCCAATTCACCTAGTATTGTGAAATGTGGCAAGAAGCAAGGTATAACAGCACAAGCGAAGTCTGAAAATTAATATTTTTTACTTATATTTTACAAATAAATAATACAAGCTTGCTTACATTATTATACTATAAAGCATCGATTGTTACCTTGCCCGTCATTTCTTTTTATTGGTGACATTGGTTAAGAAACCGCACTTAAAACTTTTAACTGCAGTTATGTGCAGCATTTCGTCACAGATATTCTCAAATTTAAAAATAACAATAAAAATCAAAGTATAATTCTGTCTGTAGTAACGTATCGGGCAAGCTGAAGTGGGCCTTTAGAAAACGTACCGACACGTCACTATAGGCAGAATTAAACTTTGAAATTTTTGGGTAATGATTCGTGACTATATGTGACGAAATGTTTGGCGAAGAGTATTAATCTTATACGGTTGGTATGAATGGTATTAAGTGTTTAAATTGTCTGTTGGTTGTTGCAGGCCTCCAGCGAATGACATGATTGTGCAGCTTCCACTGAATTGCCATTTACATTACATACTATTTTAAGTAGTTGTGAAGGCACTCTCGTCTGCCGGCCGTCTCGCTGCGGCCGTATGCCTTAGGACATAGGACTTCGTATACTATTACACATATTTCTAGTGATCGTATTTTTGGACGGACATGTAATCAAATGTATTTTATTTGTATTATTCACTGTACACGACTGTACCCCAGTATTTATTTCAATCAAGTATACTATTTATATTATAAATTTATAATAGGCTTAATATATTAATGAATTCCAGTGTTGCCAGCTGTTTGGAAGTTCTCTAAATAGAATCGCTATTTCTGACTTACCTGTTAGTTGTACCCGTCGTTATTTGACTATGCAATAGATTTCTTTTAGATAATATCTTCCACAAGGTTTACGTGTTTTATGTTATATATTGAGTAAATTGATGATATAAATAAATTACAAAATAACACGCTTATGAGAAGCACGTATAAAATTCCTAGAAATATGGGGACCCTATAAAGTGGTTGTTTAAATATTATATACATTCTTAGGGAAGTTTTATAAATTATAAGCTATGTGTGCAGTATCCGCCAGATCTCACCATAGCCACATACTTAACGTGTACCTTCCCTCCTCTATTCACCGCCACGTCAAATACAACAACGCACTCACTCGACAAGCCTGCTCGACGTACAGTTTCTTATTACATTTAATTAAATAATTTTATAGATGACTAGCTAGGCACCGCTTTGCTGGGCGATTTTTTTAACCTTCTCGGTAATGTGTTGAAGTTTCATCACAATCAGATGAATGGTTTCAAAGTCTTTAAAGGACATAGATAATTTTTTTATGTTTCTTATATGTTAAGATAACATTACGCATGCAGAAACGGTTTACACATTTACTGTAGTATTTCTTGTACAAGTAAAATGTTACATTTTGTTATTGTATTATGCTGAATTATGGATATATTCGTCTTTGGCGGTGAAAAGGTTAAATGTCCAATAATAATAATAAATTTTACTTAGGTTGGCAACCATATTGAATTCTTGCTACATATGTAAGGGTATTCTTATTTACCAGTGGTTTCTGAATTGTTTTATCGTATTCTAAAGTAATTATTTGGGCAGTATTAGTAATTTATCAATGCATCACATCGATTGGCAGGATCTCGTGTTTGTAAGCGTTCACTAATCGTCTCTACCCTACGGTGGATATAAATATACGATAGTTTTAAGGTAATAGTGTAATTTTAACTGTAAGTATTCAGATATTTTGTGCTGACTAGTGTTCCACGGCGTCGGCGCAATGCTCGCGTGCTGTTTTCAACTGATATAGTTGGTGCAATTTTAATTTACATGCTAATGGAAAAAGGGCGCAATGTTGCCATGTGTGTGGTCTCTTCTTTGTACGAATTATTGGAACTTAAAGGGAGTGCAATATCAGATATATGTTAAGACGAAATGGGGGATTCTATTTATTAATACGAATAATAAATAAAAAATGTTCAGTCGATGGAGACGTTTCACGATTACAACTCCTTTCGTTTTGGCCGTCCCTTGCACGTCACTATATGGAGAAGCGAGCTACATCGTGCGAGGACAGCAGCGAGCCTTGGTCGCACACTGTGATTTGAGTGCAATTTTAATCTTTTAGAATGTTTAAATGGTTGTGTCCGCCTCCACGCACACGTTCAGGCCTCCGATTCTCACTTGAACGACTCAAATGTATTATGATGTATCGTTTCGTTGTATTTACACATGTTCGGGAGTTGTGAATAATCAGAACAAATATTATATTTTACGGTGCTATGTTGTTGATAGCACGAAATTTTATTTTTTCACTTAGATATAAGTTGGATGTTAATCATTTTATTTTGGTGGTCGGCACACCGCCGCGGGCGAGGTCGTCGTGCGGCGTAACGCTCTATTAGTTCCAGTTAGTGATAGTTTGGATACGATGAAATTTGCTAGCGTTAAGTTGATGTGTTCTAAAACAAAATATCTGAAACAGTATACGAGAAAATAACGAAAAATTTTAATTGAAATGTTTAAAATGCTATGAAACATTGAAATTGTATCACGTCGCTGTCGAAATGTAAGCTTTTATCTCACTAATAACATAAATTATACACTACAGACTATTTATAACGATGATTTTAACTTTAATGTAAGAGTTGGGCGCACGAGCAGCGGCGTGGACACCATGTATACGACGAGTTCAATGTTATTGCGACCATCGAGATTGACTAAATACATTTTTGTGTAGTTAATTACTGCCTTGTTTTATTTCGCACACGCCCTTGCAATAATCATCCTTATAATATTTATTTCTATAAGCAGGCGCAATCAAAGCAGTGGTTGTATTTTTTGCTAAATATAATTCTAACGTCGGATCCTACAGGTTTGGCAAACTTTGCTAAGACATCACACATTCAAACGCGTGGAAACGCTTGTGACCAATCCGATCGAATGTTGGTTTTTGTTGCCCAAGACGTGCGCATGTCGTATGGCACGCATACGCGTCTATATTGTATTGTAAATGTACGTAGCTTCTAAAGTGAACTTCTGTGTGAGAAAAATAAATCAAACATTGAAGCTGATAAAAGCTCTACTTCCGGCATGCTTGCTTCTCATAAACACAGTATGGATTAAAGTATGGATATCGCTGTATGTGCATCACCTAACCAAGCGTTTGTAAATGTTTACAGTTTGAGGCAAGTGCGAAACGTGTGGAATCGACTTAAAAAACAGATAGTTCGGTATTTCTTTTTTTTTTTAATATAGGACTCCTTTGCCACCGTATTTTACTGGCGTAGAACACTCCAGAAAATGTCCGAAATCGCCATTCACACAAACAGGCTACACCTTTGTAAACGTAATTCGCAGTCGAATCAGTTTTGCATCTGATCGTTCAGAACGACCGGCCAAGTTAGTCCTATGCTGACAGTTCGCGACCTTAAAATGGGGCGCTCTGAAGCGAGCTACACTAACTGTATCAAGGAGGCCTAGTGTGTTTCTCTATCTATTGTAATGTCTCTACGGAATTCTCTTAGTCTTTTCTTTGTTTAGAAAAATAATCCTATTCTCTGGGTATAGTCAGACTCCGTTTTTCATATTCGCAACAACTAATTTCATTCTGCTACGACCACTGCGCGGAGTGTGACACGCGCTTGATATAACACGGATCAGGCGAACTGTATTCGGGGAAAACAACAGACTTATCTGTTATTCATAACGTGCAGTTCAAACTAGTTAATCATTTTTATCTGCATACTTATGTCTAAATAATATGTATGAAGCTATCTGCAAAACCATTTGTAGATCGGTAAAACTGAATCAATAAAAAATAATTAGTATTGCTACGTTATACAGGTACCAGTCTGTATATGACTATTAAACCATTTATGTGTCATACAATAATTACCGTACTCTAACATTAGCAGACAAACACAACACAACTTACAAATAATAATAGTCTACACTTGCCCTATTTTATTCTATTTATACTAGCGTCATTGGTTTCGCTCTGTATCGTGGAGCTTTAAAACAAGCCACACCTTCACTGTGATAAATAAAGCTAGCGTAGACAATTGTGAGAAATAAAACAAGCCTAGACCTAAGTTATATCTGCTAGTCACAAGCTAACTTACAGTTCATAATGACCGAACAAGCGACACATAGTAAGTTGTTTAACGTTGGCCTAACTACAGCCACATTACTACACTAGACAAAACCATTTTTGGACGCAAGAACTTTAGATACATCGGGTTGTCGGCTGCGCACACATAACATCTTGATATACTTACTTTGTAGGTAAGTATTAACGATGATTTCTTAAAAACTGTTGAAAACATTATTTCTTTTTTTGTAATATGTGATTAAGTAAGCACACACATTGCAGATATAAGGCAAGAACTAACTCTTAACGATTTCTAAATTTTATGATTTCTCATACTATTTTTTGTGTAATATTTACAATAAACCTTTAACGCCTGTAATTACTTAAGAATTTCCTTAATTTCAAGTCTTTTGAAAAAGTCAAGAGACTTGAAATTAGACCAATTCTACCCCATCCAGACTCAAAACTATGCGCTCACATCTAGGAAAACCTCGTTTGCCATAGTTTCACAATTCCAGCACACGCCATTTACCGACGGCAAATGCATTGGAATTCTTAGTGTCGAGAACCCCAGCGAAGTTCAGTTTCGAACTCGTGTGAAGAAGGCCAAGCTGGCCTCCAAGAAACTTGGTGGCATAGACTTAATGCTATAGCAATCTCAAGAATCGCCCAGAATCCCGTTTACGCACAACAATTGAAGTTTAGTGACTGCCCTCAATATTAAAAAGACTGCTTCCCATTAAGTGTTGTACAATTTGTTATCATTTGTAATAAGGCTGCTTATTAGGCTTGGAACGCTGTGCTTCAGGCAAGAGTAGCTTCTTTGTTTTAATCCATTAAACCATGGTCGTTTTGTAACTCGCGTACTACCCACTTGGCTGTTGGGAGAATTCTATGCCTTCCACACTCGTGCTAGACATTGCTGGTACACAGCAGTCATTGTCTACTTATACTACTACCTACCCAGGTACCCGTGGGTACGATGGCTAGAATTTCCATAATCTCCGAAACTGCTAATTTATAGACTGCCATCCTACAGATCGAGCTGGATTACGCCTGGCACTTCGATCCTGATGAGAAATCCAAAGAACCAAGTGGAGCGGCACCCCTATTGTGATGTTGTATTAAGTAAGTGCATGGGCTCAGCAGAAGGTATATCGGAGACCTTGTATGGTCATCTATATCTAGTATTCCTGTTGGAGAATGAACCAGCGTAGACAAACCATAGGCATAGAGCAAATTCATGAACAGATTTCCCGTAATCAGTGGACCTATAACTAAGGCAGCCCAAATGTGATGAGCACTAGTGAGTAATGTTGAACTTGTTAGTTGCGGTTTGCAAGTGCTCAAACAAGCGAGCTGATTCTGTATTGCCGCTATGAGATACGTGAAGGCTGAAAGAGAGTGTGGCCTCCCTAATACGCGCGTGCTCACAGTATGTCGAATTTCAAATCGTGAAAACGATGACACTAATTATTCTTCCGGACGTATATCTGCCGGCACGAAGACGCACAAAAGGGTTCTCGAGCTTGAAGAAAAGGCAAAGCAAGGCCGGATAGGGTATTAGTGTTTCAGTCAGGAAAAGGAGGGCCGGTTTTACAGTCTCGAGATTGTGAGGAACCGTGCCGAAGTTAGTATGAAGATCCCTGAAGTTGTGACAGGCGATGGTGCTATACTTTTTCTTAGGTTCCTAGCCTTGAGTTGAGAGAATTCATGAGTTTAGGTACAGTCATGGTACAGTAGTAGGGTCGATATTTCTGTAGTACGTCGACGTGGCATGCGGAGCTCCCCTCCGTCGGTCCAGTTTAGGAGATTCGACAGCGCAGTAGCACAGCCGGATCTCTTAATCCTGCAAGACTAAGATACCCTGAGATTTTTTTTATACTACGTCGGGAGGCATATGAGCATACGGCCCACCTGATGTAAAGCGGGTACCGTAGCCTATTAACGTTTGCGATATATTAAATATCTCTTGCGCGATGCCTCTTCTGCTGCTTACACAACAACTCCTTGGGAGCTTACTGGTGGCCTCACTCACACGCAGGAACAGAACAACCCTTAAGTATATTGTTTGGTTTACAAAATAAACTTGTTCATTTTAAGCCGTGAAGTAGATAAATAAGTAAAGTACATAAATCTTGTTTTAATGTTATTCTGTACTGCTGTGGTAAGTACAGTGCAATAACCGAGGTCAACGTATGACCTTTCCAGAATATGTAAAATAGGCAGGTACGGATATTTTAATATTATTATTGCCTTCACTTTACTGACTGTTTACCCGGATTCAGAGTTTAATTTTTGTTCTCTCGCATGTTTCATGTGTCTCTCTGTGTGTGTATGCTATTATTTATTGCTTGTTTTGCTGAACGGCCGAATGAGCTGAGCCTACTGAGGAGGAGAGACACACGTCACTGACGGTGTGCTGGCGCGGTGGTCAAGAAGTCCAAGTGAATTGTTTGATTGTTGGCCGCCCGACCACAAATCAGTAGAGTTTCTTGTACACGGTGGGTTGACGAGGTCGGTGGCTTAGTCGTGAATGACGCGACTTTGACACTAACGCTCGTGGGTTCGATTCCCACACAAGGCAAACATTTGTGTGCATGAACATGGCTGTTTGTCTTGGTCTGTCTGTTTTTAAGAGAGGTAAGTCGCATAAAAGCTGCCCGGCTGTGGAAGTGCCTCCACCTCACCGCAGCCAAATAATAACTTCCTGGAAGGGTCTTGTGTTCCTGTTAGTGAGTGAGGTGCTGTGGACTGTAGGACGTATCAAAGCACCCCGACTGGGGCTGCGTTTCACAAAAAATCATAACGGCTAAATAACAGTTCCGTTAAGAAGTATGATAGGAGTTAAACTGAGTGACAGGATAAGAAATAGTGAGATAAGGAAACGTTGTGGTCTGAAAGAAGATGTAGTGACAAAAATTGAGAAAGGTATGCTGAGATGGTTTGGCCATGTCGAGAGAATGAACGAAGAACGATTGACGAAAAAAGTGTATAAGGCGAGTGTGAATGAAATTGTTGGAAGGGGTAGACCTAGGCGGACGTTTCGAGATCAAATCAGGGACGTCCTGAAAAAAGGCCAGGTCAAGAGTACCCTAAACCGAAGAGCATGTATGAAGAGAATAATGAGAGTGGACGAAGCGAAACAAGTATGCAAGGATCGTAGCAAGTGGAAAGAAGTGGTCCCTGCCTACCCCTACGGGATAGAGGCGTGATTATATGTATGTATGTATGTTTGTGGAGTTGTTGTTTCTGCGAGTAAGTGAAGTTACCAGGAAGCTACTGAGGAGTTGAAACAAAGTCCGAACTTCATTTAATGCAAGCATTCGTAGACTACGATAACAATTTTACATCAGGTGGGCCGTATGCTTATATATTGTACCTATACCTCTCGCTATAAAAAATAACATTCGTTTTACCCATCGATCTCGTAACCGCTTCACTCTTGCGAATTTCTCGTACTTATTTTAGTTCATATATCAGACTTGAGATCAAAAAAATAATAAAATGTATAGACAAAACATACGTCACATATTTCGCTCTAACCATCCTTGTAGTAGGTATTTCCAAGTAAATGTCATCTGAGCGCTGGAAATACGATTTTTATGCGCAATATACATGTACACGTAACTCGGTTGATTTACATCTGAAAAAACCCGCACACCAAACATCGAAATCATTAGCGCCCGCTACGAGACCTCAAATCATAATATCTGTTTATCTACATAAACATATAAGCTACAGTACATACATACGTATGTATGTCTATGTCATCACGCCTGTCTCCCATTGGGGCAGGCAGAGACTATTGAAGGCCAGATATACCGACACAAACGTACCTGTCTCGCCCCTTACCGCTCATCCTCTCACCGCCACCACCCTATTCACGCATGCTCTTCGGTTTAGGGTGCTTTTGATTTGGTCATTTTCAGCACACCATCTATTTTATCGCTCAAGGGCAGCCCCACTTCACTTACTTTTGTTTGATGCACTTCTTTCGTAACACTTTTGTTGTCTATCCTTTCCAAATGTCCAAACCATTGTATCTTTCACTTTCGTTCTCAAACGTTCATCGATTATCACAAAATCTATCCTACTCCATCTAAATACCTTTGCCATGTATACATATGAAGCCTATTGTAACTGAACATAGTGTTAGTCACTATAAACATCCTCTCTTGTGTAGTGTTTACACAATTTTCATTCACAGTTTCGTCTCCGAATTATCCTAAAATGCACGTTCTAATCTACAATATGTATATACTAATGCGTACAGGGATTTCCAATGGTTAACATTGGAGTCGCGGGCAACTGCTAGCTACATTATACTTCCGAAATAAAAAGTAGCTTAAATGGTGACCTAGGACGTAGGTTATCACCGTATAAAGTTATTGTGTGCTCAAAAACTAGGTCAAAATTATACAAAATTACTGTCGTTCTATACCTATAGCAAACCCATGGGCAAAAAGTTAATAATAGATTAATAACTTTTTACGAAACAGATATACAAAGCAAAAGTGGAAGGAGGTAGGAGGCGAGGAAGGCAAAGACCGACCATGACCAAATTGATCGTGTTCTATCAGGTGTTGTCAGGAGCCTTATAAACCAGCGAGCGTGCATGAGAAGACCAATGAATGTTAAAGAAGCGACTGAGGTGTGTAAGGATCGAGTCATGTGGTACTCGGTTGTCTCTGCCTACCCCGCAAGATATTTGGCGTGAAGTTATAGATAAAATATATTTTTGCATAGACTAGCTTCTCATAAAATACTAACTTTTATTTTGTATAGATAATTTTCTCCCACCGACGCTCTGGTAACGATCGCGTAAGTTAATGCTTCAGAAAGTTAAGACATCCATTTCAAACTGTTTTTATATTGTAAAAACAATTATGTCGCTGACAATGAAATATACGACCTGCCCGATATTAAGAATTTAGTTTTGTTACTATTGTATCAACTCCTGTGAGTTAAGATTTGTCTGCGCTAAATTAACACCAGTCGGACCGCTTATTACTGCCCTGTAACCAGAGTGTCGATTGGGGATAGATCTGGCGCACGTGCAATTACGTTTCGGTTGTAAAAATGAGCCATTACACCCCGAAAAGTTGCATTGCGCCCGGTCGTATGTTTTGTATTTATTAATTATCACATCACTGGCGTGCGTCGACCTTGGCGGTGAGGTAATCAGGTGTTTAGTACGGCTCTAGTCTCTACATTTAGTATCGCGAGAGCGCACGTAGAGAACGATCGTTTATTAAATTTAGTGTTATGCTGAAGTCTATTGCCAGTCTAACTAATTCGGCGGCACAAAGAGTATGTAAGTGACACAGTAATGTAAATAAATAATGCTTATTTAGTTCTTCTTGAATGACTAACTAAACTATCAATTGCACAACGCTTGCTCAGGCATCGGAGTAAGGAATATCTTTTTCTTGTTGATTTTCCGGTTTTGTACGATGGATTTGGACACTCGTTTATATTGATTTTGATTTTAAAAAGCTTCTTTATGACAATGTGAACGAGTAATGTAGATATCTGCTGGAGTAGGTCACTGCATCAGTGCACGAATTTATAACATGAAGAGTTATAATAATTAACATAGTTTTCGCCACAATTGTCAAAATTCTTTTTTTTCCTGTTTTTCTACCTAATGCTCTTCAATAACTACTAAACTAAAAAAAAAGAAAATTTGTTCACAAAACACAGGCGAAGAGGACACCGAACTGTTTTTTATTCATTTATATTACGATAATAACAAAGCCAGATGCAAAATGCGAATATTTGGGCTTATCCCGTTATGATCCTACACCAGATTATAGATACACGTAGATTTTAAAAGTCTTGCAACTTGCTCTAATCTGCTTTGTGTGCTTCTGCCGCCAATTAGTTCATGCGAACTAGTGCCGGCCGGCATCCACCCACTACCCTAAGTAGATGCATCATGCCGTTGCTGCCATGACTGTTCCGGTCGTACCCACCATCTGGAACAGGAAACGCTTGGAACATCCATCGTCGCTGCCATGGTGGCCCTGGTTGTCTCTGCGACATGTTGGATGCGATGAGGGTAAAGATATTTAACAGAGGGGAGTTGCTTAGGTCTGTCTGTTTTTCATAGGAAACATTTTAGAATTTTTATGTTTAAATATTTCTAATTATTCCCTAATATTTAATTTATTTTTATAATATATTTATATTTTTATCTATTGTGTGTAAAAATGTATGTGTTAGTGGGGGATAAATAACCTTTCCGGGCGATTGTTTTTTTACGCCCGATATATAAACATGTTCACAGTCATTGTAGGACAGCTAAGCTAAGCTATTTTTTTTTCTAAATATGCTAACTATTTTGTCACTAATTTTTCATAGCCATGACAAACCCGCAGTGTATTTATTTGTCGAATTATTTGGAACCTTCAGTAGTCTATTTACGATATTAAATTAATACGATATTTAATTTTAAAAATACTTTAATTAATTTGAGTTTGTGTAACTGTGTAGGTGCTTTGTTTATGAGAGAGGAAAATGTGATAGAGATATTGAAAGAAGAGTGAAAACAGGAAACAGTATCAATGGTGCGTTATACTCGGTCTTGGAAGCTACAACATATCGAGCAAAACTCGAGTTGCTGTGTAAGCAGCAAATGAGGCATCGCGCGAGTGAACCTTAATATATTTCAAGCGTTAATAGGCTACGGTACCCGTTTTACAACATATATATATAAAAATAAAACATTTGTGTGCATGAATATGTCTGTTTGTCCTGGGTATGGCTGATTTAAGAGAGGTAGGGCGCATCAAAGCAGCACGTCTGAGAAAGTACCTCCACCTCAGAAAATCGCAGCCAAATGACAATGCCCTAGAGGGTTGTTTTATTCCTGCGTGTGAGTGAGGTCACCAGAGTAAGCTCCTAAGGAGTTGCTGTGTAAACAGCAGAAGGGGCATCACGCGAATGATACTTAATATATTACAAGCGCTAATAGGCTACGGTAACTGCATCTGGTGGGCCGTATGCTTGTATGGCTCCCGACGTTTGTTAAAATAAAAAAACACCTGGGCAAACAAACATCGCCGCCCCCATTCAGTTGTAACTTTTTAGTAGCATGGTGGTAACATTACTTGTATGAACACGTTCCAGGGAGATGTTATTTGACTGCAGAACTTCTCTAAGGTAGAGGCACTTCTTCAGGTGAACAGCATACTGCCTTTATTAATCATAAGCAAGCATATATATTCATCATATCTTTGTTATGCTTACGATTAGATTATAGATTTTCTTTCATGATTTTACATAATGCGATAAAAAAATATTTGTTATTTACATAAACATTTTTTTTCTAAGAATTCAAAAATTACTTTTTGACGTAAGTATACATGAAACCACATGAAACGAAACCTCCTTGTGTTGAATACATTATTCCATCACAAGGACATTCACACTTTATGCATGGAGATGGGATGAACAGAGTAGTGCGATTAATTTGATTTCGATAAATAACATCTCCGAAATTTATTAACGGATACAAGAGCCTTCAGAGGTCCCACTGAAATAGGCCATGACGGTAAGTCGGTTTGTGGGCCTTTTCAAGAAGTGGAGGTACTGGCAAGTGCGTATTCTTTTCGGAGATCACGAAAGAAGAAGAAGTGAAAAATTGGAAAATAAAAGTATGGAAAATCTATTGAAATGAGAATGAGCGTGAAATCCTATGGAAAACTTTGCGACGCACAGGGTGGATTTTGGAACCGCAGAGGATGTTCGTATCAAGTTTTATCACTCCGCAATATCATGGAGAAGCGTCTGGTTATGGACTTGAAGGTTTTCTGCTATGTTGTGTATATTGAGAAAGCATTTGATAAGGTCGCACTAAAGGATGTCTAGAACATTTTGCCCGGATATGGGGTTGACGGTGACCTGCTTATGCAGATCACGTACAGGGTCGGCAACGCAAGAGTGACACCCCTGGTATTGCAAATGCCCATAGGCTACGGTAACTGCTTACCATCAGGCAGACCGTATGCTTGTTTGTCATCTTGGTGGTATAACAAAGAAGCACATTAATTGAACTTTTATTTTTGTAATTTTATAATTATGTCGGTATTTGTACTTTTGTCATCGATAAACTTGTTCATTTAGTAATGTATTTGTACACAAGATGATGGAAATTATTAAAAAATACAGGTTTGAAATGTATTTGTCTGTTGACAAAGACCGCGAGGTCAAAATCCTAATAGTATATCTTGTTATTATGAGATAGCTATCTAAATAATCCATCGCATAAAACGCGATAAAATTCGTTAGGTTAGTAAAATACC
The DNA here is from genome assembly GCA_947507595.1 of Pyralis farinalis. Lineage (NCBI taxonomy): Eukaryota > Metazoa > Arthropoda > Insecta > Lepidoptera > Pyralidae > Pyralis > Pyralis farinalis. The sequence goes on along the minus strand of OX382261.1, from coordinate 3,283,268 downwards.
TACATACAAAGTGGATTATATCTAAACTAATCGCCTATTCTAAATGTGATTAAACACTAGACAACAACAGAATTTTTATCTACTTAAACTAAGAGATACATATACATTGCATTAATATCTACAATAATCGCACAGTACAAATTTGATTAGGCAAACAAGAGACAACAACGCAATTTTTATCAACTTAAATCAAAAGGTACCTACGTATAAATTACTTTGAAATATAAAAAATGGTATAGTCCAAATTTGATTAACCACGAGACAACACCGCAATTATTATCGACTTAAATCAAAAGGTACATATAAATCAAAATAATGGTATAGTCCAAATTTAATTAACCACGAGACAACAACGCAGTTTTTATTATCAACTTAGACCTAAAGTTACATATAAATTAATTTAATATTGAAAATAATGGTATAGTCCAAATTTGAATAACCACGAGACAACAACGCAATTATTATCAACTTCGATCTAAAGCTACATATAAATTACTTTAATATTGAAAATAATGGTTTAGTTCAAATTTGATTAACCACGAGACAACAACGCAATTATTATCAACTTGGACCTAAAGCTAAGTACATATAAATTACTTTAATATTTAAACTAATGGTATAGTTCAAAGATTAACCACGAGACAACAACGCAATTATTATCAACTTGGACCTAAAGCTAAGTACATATTATGAATTACTTTAATGTTTAAAATAATGGTATACTTAGTTCAAATTTGATTACCCACGAGACAACAGTGCAATTATTATCAACTTGGACCTGAAGGTACCTACAAATAACTTTAATAATCGCATCGTCTTAATTTGATCAAAAATGAGACTTGAGAGAGCAATTGTGATTTAAACCAAAATATATGAATAACTTGCATTAATAATAGCATAGTCTAAATCTAAATCATAGTAACTACTGAAGATAGAGCGCGCACCCCTTCGATTTTTCTATATTTTATTTCTATATAGACTTACGTGCAAAAGTGGTGTTGAATTGTGTGTTGTGCATATATTTTTTAAATTGCGATGTCTGACTAGGGTTGACGAATACAATACAATACACATTTAAATAAATATTCAACTTACCTACAAAAACAATTCTTTGACTGATTTTTAGGATCCATGTCGGATAGAGACATTTATCTCCTATTTTCCATCATACATCGAATAGAATCCCCAAAACAATATTTCTTAAGACAAAACGACCAATTCTTGTATATATAAATTTATTTCATGAATATATGTGTAAGGACCGCGTCCTATGGCGCTCGGTTCTTTCTGCCCGTGACCTGGCGTGAAGTTATACATACATATTTCACGTATCTCGAAAACCATTTTTAACTATTTGGTCAATTTTTATTTTTAGATAAGATTTTAATTTTTTAATTTATCTGAAGGCGGATTTCCTGAAAAAATGCAATTTTGTATAAAAAATATAATAATTACGGATCGTGCTAAATAATATAATAACTACGGATCGTGCTAAACACTAATACCAACTATTCGACATAATACTTACCTACGTCCGCACGAATTTGATCACCCATAAGCACTGTCCGTCTTGTACAGTCACAGCGGTGCAGCTCTAACGATTTGTATCTTTCCTGAAAAATTGTAATTTTAAACAAAAAATTAATTCGAGCAAATCTCGGTCGCCCAGGTACATGCTATAACATGGATCACCGAAAAAAATTGGACGAACTCGGTCACGTAGTGATTAGTAACGCTACTTGGACACCACTGCCACGAGCGTTCGATTCCCACACAGGACAATCATTTGTGTTCATGAACATGTCTGTTAGTCTTGGTCTGTGTGTTTTAAGACAGGTAGGGCTCATTAAAGCATCCGTCTGGAGAAGTACCTCGGCCTCATAGAAAACCCCACCCTAATAACAGTACCCTGGTGAGCTGTTCCTGCGAGGTCACCAGTAAACTAGCTGTGTTAGCAGCAGAGATGGCGTCGCGCGAGTGGTACTTAATGTGTTGCAAGCGTTCATATCCTACGGTAACCAATTTAAATAATAAGTATATTACGATCTAGTCAAAACACGAATCAGATCGAAGTCGCGCTAATTCGCTAGCAACGAGATAAACGGGCATATAATTGATAAAATTACAATTTGGCATACAAAGGAAGCGGAGTATTATATGTTTTTGTGTATACGTACTGAGAACACGTGATGTATTTAAAACTTGTATTGTTACTCACAATTCCAGCGGGAAGGATGACCAGCATACACAGCGCGTACAAGGAGGAGGTGCACGACGTGCCCATGTCCGTCATCTTGAGGCCGTTTCTGCCAGAGCTGAACGAAGACAAGGTCCAATCACTGATGTCCACCATACAGGTAATATCATCAACTCAACTCTAACAAACACACGTGAGCGATGTGAAGCGCGCAACACCTGCAACCTATGGAGTAGAGCTCGTGCATCGACGCTTAGAGCTAGGTACACATTCATAAAGACATTGGTATTTAGCTGCGCAGGTACTCCTAATCGTGTGGATGCTTACATCGGTAGACCCTTATTTCATGTGCACTATATGCATTGTACGTCAGCCTTGGCTCTTGGGATTATGGTAGGACATCTCAAAAAGTCAAAGTTTTACAGCAATTACTGCCTAAATAAAGGTGGAAGACATGATATAGCTTGCTTACCTCGCACGCTTGATCAGCAGCTTTATATTAAACATCTTCATAATCTTTTTATTAATCATTTGAATATTTATAATAAACAATATACTAGATCGGGCATAGTTCCATATTTATCTCAATTTTAGTGTAAACCACCGATAAACTCACGGCGATTGTATTTATCGGTGGTTAACACTATAATACTATATATATCACTAATAATTAAGTAGCTGCCTACAGACTTAAGTATCGTTATTATTCAGTATAAGTACGTAATTATTTACCCAATTCACTTATCATACAAAGACGTCACATTCACATGCAATCATTATCTAAATTTAAAAAAGTTAAATATTTTGCCGGTGATTTCAAAATATGTTATATGTACACACGTTACTCAAATACCTACTCGTATAAAAATATGTAGTCTGTTTGTTAATCTTGCTATAGTGATTTTGATAATATATTAACATATAAGCAAGTGTCTAGCTAGTGAGTATCGCGGCTTCGACAGACGCACTGCAGTAATCTTGCTACAGTCTTCAACTTGATGAAGAAACGTGAGCCATTAGTACGAGTATCTGCCATTTGGAGGGCTCTGTCCTATCAATGTTTAGAGCTTTTCACCCTGAGATCTTTTGCCATTCGTTTTGTTGATTATCGTTAGCCTCTCCGGATTGTCGGTACTCTTCTAACACGCTGTGTTGATGAACTGCAGTAGGTACTTTGTCAAGGCATATAATAGAGGCTCTGTTGACTGCCGAGCTCGAGTACAGGCGCGGTAAGATCGCTTTTCGTGTGACAGGTTGCTTACAAACGCAAAACAATCCCATTCAAGGTAGATGACAAAGAAACTCACGTCACTTAGGTATGTGATCAGACCACCATCTTGCACGTATGCACTCTGCATTGTGCTGAGGGAAAGATTTTCTCCCTAGCCAATGACATTTTTCCGTTGAAATTATGTTGAAATGTCTCCACATATTCACTAGTAGGTAATCATTTTAATCTTCCCTAAATAATCAATGTGAATTACACCTCTTGCATTTCAAAAAGCTGTGGCCATATATGGGCCCACAATACTGCCCTCATCGGCTCAGGTTCGACAAACGCAATCCAACGTATTTTTGATTATTCCTTCGTTTCTGGAGCGCCGTGGCGGATTCATGTTTCGTCCAATACTACGATAAAATTGATTATTTTTAATTTAATTTTACCACTGGGCCATCACTGCTATCATGTGATATTATGCCACTACATAAAAGTAAAGTTCAGTCACCATCATCGACTTCTCAGTAGATATTGGTTAAATACTGCCTGTTTTTTTTTCAATACGGTTCATATATACGTATCTACATTAATACATTGTACGTATATACATAAGGCTGAAAGTCTCATTCTCGAATGTTTTAGAAAGAAGAAGAAGCCGGCAATGTACCACCAATCGACTTGCTCTGGATCGTGGGCTCAGAAGGCGGAAACTATTTCTACAGCTTCGGCGGCTGCCACAGGTTCACCGCATACCAACGACTCCGAAGGGAAACCATCCCCGCCAAGTTGATCAGGTCCACCGTCACAGACCTAAGAACGTACCTCGGCAACAGCACGCCCGATTTAAAGTGACCACGTGATTTTTATCAATATTAGGTATAATAATATATACTCACGCACATAAGTTGTTAACTACGCCTAATATAAACATAAAGGTGGATTTGAAACTCGATTGGACTTTTCTCGGCGGCTGTATATCTTAGTCCGGAAATCGCGTCATATAACAATTAATAGAATATGTTAAAATTATAACGATTTTAATATATTTTTTTAATTACTTGTGTGTATTAATTTAGTACAGGAAATTTTGTAAGTACCTTTTAAGACTGTCTTGAATAAACTTTATTAATATATTAATTTTATTTTTTATAATAAGTCAATTAACAAACCAGAATAAAAACGGTTATTGTAGCTTATTACAAACCAATAAACCACTTGAATGGGCCCCGGAAGGTACGCCTTGCAAAAGCGTTAACTAGGGAATAAGAGCTGGCGTTTATTTTAACCTATTCATAGCGGTGCATTGAGTTACTGAGCAAAATAGGACACTGCACAGTTTATTTCCTTCGATTAGCTTATTGATGTTCTTAATACCAGGAGTATCGTTTGCGCGTTACCACATTCTTCTGCGCTGTTAACGCAGCAGCTCCTTAATAGCTGGAGCGTGCTGGCATACTTACTCGTTGGAAAGAGAATTGTAGTTTGGGTGCGATCTTTTACAAGGTAGATGATGTATTTGTATACCCTGAACTCTAGTTTGTTTATCCTATATACCATAATGTATTTGATGAGCTCGGTGGCGCAGCTGTTAATAACGGGACTTTGACACCGACGTTCGTGGGTTCGATTCCCACACAGGATAAACATTTGTGTGCATGAACATGTCTGTGTGTTTTAAGAGAGATAGGGCGCATTAAAGCAGCCCGTCTGGGGAAGTACCTCCACCTCACAGAAAACCGCAGCCAAATAACAACTGTATGGAGGGTTGTTGTTTCCCTGCGTATGAGTGAGGTCACCCGTAAGCTCCTAAGGAGTTTTTTGTTAAGATGTGCCGTACCAATACGATGTACCACTGATACATCTATGAGATCCGTTATCTATGTACTGGCCACTAAGAGACTTTGTGTCTAGTTGTTAGGATATTCGTTGTTTATAATTTGTTACTTGTTTGTAAAACTTGGAATAAAAGTTTCTAATATTTCAATATAATCGATCCTTTTATGTGGTTAATATTTTAACATTTTTGTGTAGCAGTAGAGGTGGAATCACGTGAGTTAGGGTAAGGAACAAGCGTTCATACACTACGGTAACCGCTTTACATCAGATGGTGGAGCATGCTCTAAACCCCTTCGGTTGAAGGGAGACCCGTACCATAATTTTATTGCCGACAAATGTGATTGTAAAGGATTAAATAAATAAGAAAACATAACATCTCCAACGGTGTATTTATTGGGGATTTGTATCTTACCTATGTAGTTGTAGAACAATGAGATATGCCTTTCTGTATAATATATTTACAAACATGAACATAAATAATATCAAAATACATTTCATATAGTATTCCCCTCGGGCGTCGTCACCGCTGTTCCGTCGCACCTCTCGACAAGTAATGAACACAAAATAAATTGTCAGCACCAAACATGAGGGTAAGCTAACAAACGTAAATTCGCATATTTGCGAAATATCAATATTGTAATTGTGTTGACGTGTAATGACATGTATTACTCACTCGTGCCGGTCTTATTGTCACCCGTGTTATAATAACACATCTAACGAAACCATTGTTAAGTATTTTACTAACATTGAATTATTATGTACTAGTGTACTAGAACTAAAAGATTTTCTTCCTAAAGTCATTACGTTATAGAATGTTATACTTTCCGCTGAGGTTACTCAATACAGCAATATTTTTATAAAAAGACGGGGAGTATTCTACAGAATAAGCAAATCGGCAACTGCTTACGATCAGGCAACTGTTTAACACACTAATAGTATAAAAAAGAAAACTAAATACGTTAGGTATTGAAATACTTTGGGATGCTCCTAACTAAGGAGTGATTTCATAGTATAATAAAAATGTATAAACATAATTATGTGGCAGTGGACCAACACGGGTCATTATTAAATCTTTTGCACTGAGAAGTGTGCACAAGTCGTGTCGCTCGAGCGTTGCCACCCCTAAAACACATCAAATATACTATTTTTCCTCCTGCTATACCGTTTTTTTGTTTTTCGCCCTAGAAAATTGTAGACCTACAAAAGAAGGACTAACCCACACACGCGGGTGTGCATTAGTCATTCTTCCGTGATGGGCACCCTCCGGAAAATGGGAGGGAGGAGTATGAGATCTTGCATAAGATACCCTTTCGTGCGAACGAACTGGTGATGTCAGACTCCTACTGACTAAAACACTCCTTGGGACTGCCTTTAGCCCCAGGAAACGGGGTGAAGAATTGCTATACCGCGGTTGCGGTTAAAATTATTTTATTTTTATTAAAACGTGTCAATGTGACTATTGATCAGGTCAAAGCAGACCTAAACTGGGATTATATATAATATTTAATAAATGTGAATTTAATAAGAACGCTACAAGTGAGTGATACATATTGATAAACATTTGCTCATTACACGTATTTTATTTGCAACGCAAACAAATTTAAATTAAATATTACACAACCCAATTTGTATTGAAATTCGTATTAAAAAACTTAATGAATAGTGCAATTGTAATAACCGTGATATTTGTTTGATATTAAAATAAATGTGCGTTTCATTATAAATAAATTATAAACAAGTACTATTAATTATAGCAAAATATTAAATACACATTGTAACAAAATACTTCGTGATGGGCGAAACGGTACGAAAATATTCTATATTACATAACAATGCATAAAATGTAATTTGTACACACTTTTTGGACCACCACAAACATATGAACTGTTCAATTATTTTTTTTTTATCAATAAATTATTCCTCGTACACGTGTTGTCGGTCGCCCATCTCTATTGGCTGTAATTCGGATGCAGTGCACGTGCACTGTCGGTGCGTGTGTAGGCGGCTTTATCAGCTCGTATAAAATAACAAGTGCTATATTACAAAATTCGCCTGTCACCTGCAACCTAGGAATACATTTTAAACATACTTCGTAATTAACAAAGGTTTCTTTTTTACTCAATAGTCATTAAAAATCTTCATTCAAATTTCCGCGATTCAAGTGATGGGTCATTTTGATGCCAAATAGTTTAATTGGATGTCCTAGGGCACAAGACTATTATCCTAGGCTAAATAATAAACACAATTATGTTACATTTCAAACATTTAAAATTACACCAGTTCCAATATTACAATCTTTATAACAAATAAAATATATAAATTATTCTAAATACGGTGTTAGCACAATTCAAGAGATCATTGATGCTCCTCTATCAATATCAATGTTTGGCACCACAACTACTGATATACGATTAAAATTGCATTAATTAATATACCTGTACTTTCAGACATAGTGCAAATATAATTAGGTCAACATTTATAAAATGTCAGCACAAAAATCATCAAACAATTGTATGGGGTGTCATAGTGAAGCTAAAAGGAGGCTATTGTACACATTATGAACACATATACTATAGGATTTATATTGAAATTAAAATTGGTTTCCCCATTCACAAACCATCAACCAAGAATATCATGATGTCACTAGATTGGCTGTTCGTAACAATTAGTGTTCCACTCAACTGAGGTTTATGGGTTACATACATTCATTTTAGCGTTCGTAATTAAAACATCTGTATTTTTAATTGCCTTTACTTATCAAGAGATATCATGATATATAATAAAATTATGTAAAGTAACAATAGTAGTAAATACTCAATTTGATATTAGATACGCTAACAATTTTCTTTTGTCGGACATTGAGATTGAAAAGCCTCCATTTTGAATTTTGCTTTCTAATTTTCACTTACATTTTGCACATTAATTCCGTTTGTGACACAACCTTATAGCGTAAAATGGCTATTCTGGTGGTAACATATAGTTGAATATCACCAGCTAGTCGAACAATTTATATGGAGAGGTTAATTTTTGTTTTCGATTTCAATGTCAGTCAGTTGTAAGTCGTCACATAGTGCTGACCGAAGAATAATACAAAGGGAGTGTATTGTGAAACCTAGTATTAAGACACTGTTATTTCGTACTTACCATAAGTACATATTGGGTTAAACTAATAATGGTTTTCGTACACATAATTATAAGTCCACATTGTAAGTTTGAAATAATAGAATTAGTTTATAACTGAACTGAGGATTATGAGATAATAATAATCAGGAGCAAAAAGCGATAACAATGATTGAAGTATGAATACAATTAAATTTGTTTCTGCCGCCCTCACATTCGCTTCTCTACCGCCCTCTGCTGCCTAACTAAATAGAAAATATATAAGTATACCTCTATTATGTAACAACAACCAAGTTCCCCGAATTATGTTTAATATAAAACATATATTTCGTCTGTCCCACGATAACAACACCCCGAACCCAGCCAACACTAATATATACAATTTCACACACGGTTTCTAGAACATCAACCAGGCAATCTTCACACAATTATGTTCATCTCACTTCACTGTTTAACCATAATATATACATGCCCGGGCAACACTACGCCATCCGATCGCTTCACCCAAGGAGACCATACACACCCATACATCACATATCAAAAAATACTTTTCAAACCATTTTGCCTTTAGATAAGGTGCTGACGCCGATTGGAGAGGCTTACGCTTTTACTAATTCCTTGCAACTTTTCATTATATTTCGTTTTTTAAGATTTTACGGCCTTAAGGCGTAATTACATATACACGTATCAGTTTTATCAGGGTTGGAACAGATCGGCCACTCACTCCACACTAAACTTAACTCCTAATTGTCGTGCGCAGTACACGCTCGCCGGCGGCCGTGCGTGGTCCACGTTCGAGAAACCGTGTTACTTGTAACATGTTCCTCATATATTTTAATCATTGCAACATTATTTCTTCACAACGTCATATTAAGCGGTGGGTACACTCATTCACCGTGTATTTTATTAACATTCATATACCTTTAAAGTGGCACTATAATTTTATTACATTTAATATAAACATGCATTTATATATTTATTATTATAGAATTTATGATTTATAGGAAGTGGCCAACTAAGTCCATTATAAAATGAAGCATTCGATATCATGAGATTTTATGTCAATAATTTGAAAGATGAGAAAATTTGTTGTGATTTATTTTGTAGCTAAATTATCATCATGATTGAAATTTTCATCATTTCATGTGATCACTGTATGTTATGAAAAATTCAATAATATTGTGCCATTGGTCTGAATTACACACTCGGTTCCACAAGGTCGTATTCACAAATGTACAAATCCAGAAATATATTTAGAATATCAATAGAAAGAATTACAAAATATTTATAAGTCCTAGGTATATTTATATTTTGTAATGCATTTTTGTACCCGGCGGCTGCTAGCACTGCAGCTAGTTGATATTCGGTAACTTAGAAAGTTAGTACTTACTTTCTAAGTTAGCGAATATCAACTAGGTTTAACTAGGAAATTTTAAGAGTTATATCAACAAGGAATCCGTACAGCTTCACACGCCTTTATTAACTTCTCATTCTCATCAACATATCATAAGTACAACAAGACAATTTCTGTGACAACAGAGATAGTCGAACTGCGATGGCCACTTCCGTTTTATTTAGATACATTTAGTAAATACATATACTATTTAATAATATAATATTTGAAGTAGTGCGGCGAGCCGGCGCACACTTATCACTCCGCTGTGGAAGGATGACATTCATTGTGCTCGTATATTTTTGCGTACGTCGCCACAGACTATAAATAACAGTATAATAGTAAGCCATAGAGAAGTTATAGCGATAGTTTTTATGCGAATCGGGAGAATTAGTTACAAGTTTTGATACTATAAAAAGATGATAATTTAGGTTTTCTCGTGTCGAATCGAATGTACATATACTGCTGCGTGTGTGTCTGTGCCGATAATGTAAGGTTCTGCATGCCGAGTTGAATGAATAATAAAAAGTCGTTTCGAGAGATGTTCATCTGTTATTTTTCTTTGATGATACTAAGTTTCCAACAGTTTCGTCTTACGCTAAAACGAGAATGAGATAACAATATGTACAAAGTTACAGATCCAACGAGAACTAGAGACACATTTCGAGAACATACAACGTATAATAGTGGCTAAGGATTCAAACCTTGTATATTTTTCTATTTCCATATTAACCAATGACCATATTTTTTCTTTTTTTAATTTTTCTACCACAGTTTTAAAAGGCATATATACAACTGTGGTACGTCACATACATTAAATATGTTGGTGCATCCCCTTTTATTTCCCTGTTATTTTCCGCAGTGTGTATCCTCTCTCGCGTGCTTCTAATGACTAATTTAATACCAATAAAATGTGTACCATATCTGCGATCAAGAGAGTTAGTAAGAGAAGTAGTAGAGAGAAGAGAGTTCTACATACACTCCCCCTTTGAACTCAAACTCTTTGGTTTTTTTTAATGAAACCTACGTGAACTGTATTTAGTACAGAAAGCAGCGTATAGGCGCTCCGTCTTTGTTGCAGTATGGCGATTGACACAAGAACAAGCGATGTGGTGGAGCTCGACGTCTCGCCCGCTCCAAGGAACCGCTTGGTATGGCCCTAGCCATGCTGCGGCCGATTAGACGATATTGAAGGCATGAGTGACATTCTGATGAAGACGTACAGCACTCCGTCTGCGATATATACACGCATAAAATACCAACCAGCGCCAACAACGGACCGAAACTCTATCGCGATGATAATACACATTGACGGCGAGCACCGTTTTCAACTCGTAAGTTCCCGATTAACATACTAGCACCACTTCAGACCTAACTGTTATTATTAATGATTTGTTTTTATACTAAGACTCGATAAGACATACAAGGTTTAAATTCTGCAGCACATTTCATGTACACTACTTAAGGTTAACCTACAAAAATATGTGTCAAGTTATTAAAACTCTACAGTTCGAAATTTAGCAATAGTCTTTAAAGAAATGCAGTAATCTTTACAAATTTGGTCATGTGTAATAAATATACACACCATGTTCGATTACTGACGACACACGTCAGAGTGCTGATCAGCGGGGTAAAGTTTTTTTCGATAAATCGGCATTGTTTTAACTAATTCACAGCTTTATTGTTTTTATTTTGGTCTATAGATTATTTATACAAGAAAATATATATTTATTCACAAATAACTAAGATTTGAACTTAATTGAGTTAAAACAATGCCGATCGATAGAATAGTATACGTAATTACCGCGTAGATGACAGTGCTTTAATTTCTTATAAGTAATATTGATTTTAAGACTTAAACATAACTGGATTTGTTCCGACAAAAAATGTCCATGGATCAATTACATGCAAAATAACAAGATCCGCCAATAACTATTTAGACATATATTTAGACCTAGAATTTAAAAGTCTAACACATCGGTTGGCACTTTAAGTTGTTTTACTGATATTTTTTTATTGACGTTCGGCGTTTTAATCACAATATGCGGAAGAATATGCGCTTTTTTGATTGAATGCGAAATGGAAAAGAATTTGTACGCTTGGTGACATAAGTACATTTTATTGTGCATATATTGTACTCGGCAATTACAAATAGATTGATGACTATTAAAATTAAAAAACCGTGAAAATAAAGTGTCATGTATCACGAATCTCAAACCCAGGCCGATATGGGATATAATAGATCCAATATTTTTAAGATATTTAAGCTCGTGCGAGTGCTAGATGCTTTTGTCTCTCGCAAAGCGCTATTTAAAAAAATAAGTATTTTATATACATCTGTCTGATTAAAAGCAAAAAGATGATTTTCAGTAAAAAGTTTTTCAATTAGCCCTTGGCACTACAGTTTTTTAATAATAAGATTATAGAAAATAATAAAAATATACACAAATAGGTTGAAGTTTTTAGAAGATATTGTCAATAAAAAGCAAAGGCAGACATAAAGCCGGGCATTTTATAATGTCCCTATTATATCCGCGGACAAACCGTACTGTTTTTGTCTATCTGTTTTTACGCACAATTGGTTAATATTGACTAGTTTGTCATGTCATCTGAATATCTCAGAAATGTGCCTGTTTATAGGGAAGTCTAAAACGACGACCTTACAAGGGTAACCCCCATCTTTTTTACAGTTTTTAGATAATACAAATACATTGGAATCCACAAAATAAATGATGATAGTAAACGATAAGACATACAAACGGTGTCATGAGAGGAGTACACTTTGAGCACAAAGTTCGTCATGTTTGTAGAGACAGTTTGAAGAAATGTTAATTTTATATTCTAGCTACTTACTTGAATTCAAATTATCAAGTTCCGCCAGTATCTCGGGAATGTGTACCTCATAGGAAACGAAATTACAGTATCTATCTTTACTAGACAATATGGGTTTTAGATTTTGGTAACTCCATAAACAACATAAATAGGTTTGTTGTGTTTTTGCGAGTGAGCGAGGTTACCAGTTGCTGTCTTACGGTGGGGGGTGGCAGTGCGCGAGCGACACTCGTTGGTAATATTTGCTCAACCTAGAGAATTTATCAAATAATCAAATCAATAACAGTTGTCAAATTCAGTTACCTATGCGCCCCACATTCTCCAGATCCTCGTTTGTAAATTGTGTGGGCTGACTTTTAAGATGAGCGAAAGACTTACATGCAAAAATAAATAGTTTCATAAAAAAAGGAGTTGTCCTAGGAATCGGCGAGCGTGCATAAAAAGAGTTATTAATGTTAATAATGTATAAGGACAGACTCATTGGCGCTCGGTTGTCTCTGGCTACCCGGCAAGGGACTTGACGTGTATAGATAAATTTCTAAAAAAAAATAAACAGCGATTATGATATTGACTGGTGTATCCACGAGGGACACATTCGAGACACACCGGCTACATTTCCAATGCTCACACCATTAGCCCAAATAGGCATTTAATTTATTCCCATACATAAACCACATGCTCATTAACATTCCTTCATAAATTCATTATTCTAAATTTAAAGCATTTTACGCACCATCAAAATACTCCAAAGTGCTACTAATATTTTTTATAGAAGAGAGCATAGACAACCTTTAATCGAATATAGATTAACGATCATAGACAATGATTTGAGACAGCGACAGTGTGCTAGGAGAGTAGCACGTAGTGCAAAACTATATATCTTTATTTTTGTACACTCGCGGACTTTTGCAGTATATACATGCGCGTATATATTCTTTATTAAACGTAATATGAAACATATCAGTGACAGGTTTTCGAATTTTAATACTTAAAAAGTATTAAAATTCGAAAACCTTTTAAAAATTTGCATCAAGGAATACGCGAAAATAATTTGAATGTTTTGTAACGTGCTGTGTAACTAAAGCAAAAACTGCCTTGATGCGTACCCGAGATGTCACACCGTCCAAAGAGGATACGGTACTGCTTGATGAGCGATTCTGACTCGCGTTTGACTCGTCTGTAAAGTAAGACAATGAACTATATGTTCTTATGTCCTTAATTGTTGTAAAAATAAATACTTTTTATTATTTTGGCGAAAATTAAAGAATTTGTGAAAGTGTTAAATTATAAATCGGCATACACTAAAAATTTGTATTGACTGAACAAAAATACCGCGAGTGTACAATGTCATGTACCTACTTATTACATTCACACGCAGACTGGATACCATACAAACGTACAATTTGATACATTATCTACCTAATAATTAATTTGCATTGTGAGTGCGATAGTTGACTTTATCCTATTAATACAATTTGCGTCAACTATTGTGAAAACATTTGCGCATGATACTATGGTACAAAAATATATTTTGAAAATTGTCTACTTCGCGCTGTGAAAACCTTGAACGGCAGGCTTTTTTTGTATTTAGTACTCCCATTACATACACTTTTATTTAACAAGCACTTGAAGAATCTAATTGAATCATTTAATGACTTTCTATGATTACGATAAAAAGGTACTTTCACTGTCAAAAGTAACATAACGAATATTATCTTACGATGTTATTTAGCATGTCAATCTATTAGTTTCAGTACACCGTTCATGAAAGGAACACATGTACCACAATTATGTACCGCATTAATAAACTTCATCTGTTCCAAACTAATTATAAACTAAATTACAAATTTCTTATCCGCATGTTTCAACTTTAGTGGTGTAAAAGATTAATATTTTGATGAACTCTTTAATGTTGAAATGGTAAGCTACTTTTCACGGTGATTGTACATTTTTGTTCGTACGAAACAGCACAAGGTTTCCATTCAGCGCGACTATTTCTCATAATGTTATATTTTGTAGCAACACATACAATACTTTTCTCTACGTAACATATTTGTAATCTATTGATATGGGCGAACTGGAACTCTGTTAGCCATGTAAATACAATTTAATATTTATATTTTATAACATTTGGAATCAAAAGTGGACACATTTAAATATTTAGCTAAACAATACCCCACAGGGCACTGTTAATTTCAATTGGGATGTATTTAATTGAGCCTTCAACATTTCTTCAAAACCCGATATGAGCTTTTTAACGAAAAATTTGCTTTCTTTTATTTTAATCTAGTGATGTAAACACATTTGTAACTCGTTCGAGTAGCCCAAATGGCATATTTTTAATTTGCTAATTCAATAAAACAGGCACTAGGTCTTGTTTCCACTAGGTCGGAGTCAATATTAACGCTCAGAGAAAAATTAGATAAATTAAAACAAAACGGTGAGTGTATATGTGTGGAGATATCTTTGACGCATTAAAAAAAGCTCATTCTGTTTATTGTACTACTAATAAAACTCAATTAAACAAATCCCATTGGATACTAGTATTTATTGCTATGATTTTCTACAAAGTGTCGGTACACACTGTATAACGATGGGTCAGCTTACACAGTAATGACTAATAAATATACTCTTTACGAAAAATAAAGTTCTTTACAATCTTTATATTGGTGTCACAACAATTCACGACAACTTTAGTTTATGTTTCTACTTATTATATGACTCGCCACTTGTCGGAGGCGGCCTTTGTCTCTCACAAGTCCAACATAATATACAATTCAACTATCAGCGGTCACGTAAGGAGGCCGCATCCAGTTCAACACTGATCCGCATAACGACGGAATTCATTACACCAAGTTTTTACCATTTATTAGCATCGACATCGTAAAGTTTATGAGCTTTTGGGCGGTTCGTCGAACATAATCGTTCACACATTTATAACCGTCAAATCTGTCGATGTTACGATTTCAGAACACATTTCGAGACTGCATACAGTCAACTGTCGAAAACGACATTATTATCGGTTGCGACAATCGATAGCCGTATCTCATAGGACGTATTGTAGTGGTGCCGGTTCCGGTGTACGGAAACGAGGGTCCATTACCCGCTTCAGACCAGGTCCCCGGGCGAGTGGTCGTCGAGCTCTGGCGCGGGCGCGCGGGGCCTGTGCGCGGGGGCCGGCGGCGGGGGAGGCGCGCGGAGTGCGGGCGCGGCGAAGTGCAGCTCGCGCTCGGCGAGGCACAGCTGACATCAGTCCAGTGCTCCGATGCACTCCGGCTCCTCGCGCACGCACTCCTTAGGGAAGTAGCCCGATCGGTTGTCCCCCTGGAATACAATTAAGTATTTCGAACGATCCAACTGGTCTAATGGTAATCAAACAGATATTTACCATATAACAAATGTTACATAAGTTTACCCTATTATTTTACATCTCTTTGTAATATCTCGGCTGTCTGAATTCCAATGGAGACCATACGTGAACTAGTGTTACCTTGTCTAGCGTGCGGCCCTTCCACCACCCGCGGCTGTCGCCCTCCTTGCTGAGCACGAGGATCTTGGCGCCCGGCCGGAGCGCCAGCTGCGATGCCTCCAGCGGACGGAAGTCGTGGATCACCGTCGCCACCACGCGCCGGAACGGCCAACGAAGATTCGAATTTAAACTGCAAATATTTTAAGACATAAATTAATTTTACGATTACAATAGTCGTTTTTAACGTCAATGGAACTGTAACGAACATTTTTTAATCTAAAGCAGATCATCTGCAGCAGATGCAGTGAGCTCAACCGTTATGAAAATATTTTGTATTGAACGCCGCGGAAGGATGATTTCAAAATAATAATAAGTTGTCATACCCGATGAAGTTTTCCGAGAGACTGGTCTTCTCGTAGTAGGAGACGAGCTCGACGATGGTGCGGAAGAACCGCGACTCGGACAGGTAGTAGTGTGGCACTTGGTCGATGGGCTTGCGGCAGACGCGCATGTGCTTCACTGTGTTGTCCGTTCTACGGGGATACAAGGTCGAGTTGAGCGTCAGGTAGAGGAACACGATCTCTTTCCTACAATACTTTTTTTTACGACATCAAGTGTATGGCACTCGACGTCGTACAAACTAATTGTACTCTTTCATCCATTGATTGGCAATGTACGTGTAGATTTATTAACAATTAATCTATCTTTGGTAAAAAAAACCCAGTCACGGCCGTTTATTTTATTTATTACTCGTATACATAACATATTACAATCGTGAAATTGAATTTAATCTGTTAATTGAAATTAATATGTATTATTAACAGATTTGGATTATAATCCAAACAAAACGTATGCCTAGAAAGTATTACAATTTCTTGAGTTGTATAAAACTAAAATACACTAGAATTACATAACGTGCATGCAATTTTGAGAACTACATAATAACTGAACAGAAAATCAATAAACAGTTAAGAAGTTGGACGGTGTCATTAATATGTTATTTTTTTAAATGAGTCATAATTTGCCGCCGGAACTTATTCAGAGAGTAGTGATAAATATCTATATCCCTATTGAAGATAAGAATTTCAATTATGTTATTTCGTTTCATTTATACACATGTGTCTGAACGTACTTGAGCGAGAGTGCGTAGTGTGTGTCTGCGTCGGGCGCGGGGCGCGGCCGCACGCGCAGCAGGAAGGTCCCGTCGAGACGGCGCTCGAGCCGCGCCGTGGCCACGTCGCGGCCCATCTCGCCCACGTACCACATGTAGTAGTGCAGCGCGTTCTGCGGCGCGGAGTGCGGCGGAGGCGGCGCCGCGCCCGCCCCGCCGCCGCACCGCCCCGACAGGCCGATGCACTCCTTGTGCGCGCACGCGTTGCACACGGTGCACAGGTAGCCCTGCACATACACACTATTGACGTACTGCCGTTACGTACACCCGGTGTATTGTAGCACGTTTTACAACCTATTTCAAGCGCAAGCTTTTACATTTAGCGTAGACAAATATACAAAATGCATATAGACAAATTATAATTTGTATGCAGAAAATAAAGAAATGTGTATACTTTTTTTATACAACGTCGGGAGGCATGCAAGCGTACGGTCCATCTGATGTAAAGCAGTTACCGTAGCCTATTAACGCTTGTAACATATATCACTCGCGCGATGCCTTCTCTGCTGCTTACACAGCAACTCCTTAGGAGCTCACTGGTGACCGCACTCATACGCAGGAACACAACAACAATCTAGGGAGTTGTTATTTGGCTGTGGTTTTCTGTGAGGTGGAGGTACGTCCCCAGACGGCTGCTATGATGCGCCCTACCTCTCTTAAAACATCCAGTCCAAGACAAACAGACATGTGCATGCACACAAATGTTTGCCTTGTGTGGGAATCGGACCCACGAGCGTTGGTGTCAATGTCGCGTCATTCACGACTGAGCCACCGTGCTCGCCAAAATGTCATTTAACTTCTTAATTTTACTTATTATTTTCAAACTACTATTAACACGGCACAAAAACAGTAATTCAAAAAAGATCTAATTTCAAGTAAACAAACAATTGTTCCAATTAAATTGTCGTCATACTTGAAATATTCTTCCTTTTAAAAACTTGGAGCAATGGTGGCACGTGGCAGGCTTCTCGAACGTGTGCAAGACGAACTTGTGGTTAGTGCTGCGGCATCCCGACGGCTCCAGGTTGTCTCTGCACCAACAGTTACAATATTTTAAAACTCCTCATAACAGATAGTTATATAATTCATATGATCGTGGACGGTAAGAACTCAAACTATGTCTTCTTCTGCCTAGCGTTACCCCTTTTCCTAATTCATAAGGATTGGCAGAGTCTTATATTTCGGAAGACCTATCCTAAAACGTCGTTGCACGTGTCAATCTAATCGTACACGCAGGTTAAGCAACGTCGACAGCAACGCAGCCTGTCTATTGTTGGGTTTATCTATCTCGAGTTTCTCCGTGCTCCGGGGGCACGTTAAGCTGTCGGTCTCGGCTGTCGTCAATAGAAGATAGTCGTTAAGCTAAGCCAGTGGCCCTCGGGCAGCTTGAAAACACTGGCCTCCGCCAATCCGCATTTGAGCAGCGTGGTGAAGTATGCTCTAAAACCCCTTCGGTTGAAGGGAGACCAGTATCCCTGCAGTGGGATGAGTGGGTTGATGTGGAATATCCTAAAAAAGGCTTGTTTGTCCTCTGGGTTGTGGAAGTCTGATGGTAGTCGTTCCTTGTAAAAATCAGTATCTTCGTCAACTCTCTAGGACTAGGTAGTGGAGCCCGTCAGTCCTAATGGATTAGGAAACCGGATAACGATAAGAAGAAGTAACAACGTAATGATGATTAAATGTTATATTAAGAATTTTGAAAATTATTGAACAAAATATGTACACCCAAAATATTCAAAACACAATACATTTTGCTTAACTTTTTGAATTGATAGAACGTGATGTCAAGAGTCCTAGAGTCCAGCGAGCGTGCATAAAAATAGTTTTGAATGAAGCGAGTGAAGTGTGTAAGGTCTGTGTCTTATGGCGCTCGGTTCTCTCTGCCTATCCCGCAAAGGATTTGGCGTGAAGTTATAGACAGATATATATATTTACAAACAGGTGTAATGTTATAGTCCCATATCTACCGTTATGTTATACTTTTCTATAGCGCGTAGTCTTGACTAGTAGTTCAATTGACTTGAGTAGTTCAATTAACGTCAAATCGCAATAAGCAATCAGCTGTTCCATACAACAACGTTCATACCTACTGTTTATATTGAATGAAACACTATTTTTTGATTATATCACCATAGCGACACAATATGGGACCAATACTTGTATGTATGTATATACGCCATACTTCACGCCAGGGCCCTTGCGGGGTAAGCAGAGAGAACCTAGCATTCATAGCTCTTTTCATGCACGCTCGCCGATTCCTGGGGCTCCTGACATCACCTTGATAAAACACGCCCAATTTGGTCATGGTAGGTTAGTCTCTGTCTTTGTCTCGGCTCCTACATCCGTCCACTTTTGCATTGTATATCTGTTTCGTCATTCTTTCATCCTGCCTTCTTTCTACATGTCCGAACCAACGGAGCACGCCTATTCTTACCTTAACACCGACACTCTTTTTCAGACTAACTCTTTCTCTCATGTCGTCATTACGAACGCCGTCAGCAAGTGTTATACCACAAATTTTGCGCAATACTCTCATCTCGACCGCATTTATTCTACTTTCATGCTCTTTCTGCCATACCCAGCTTTCACTTCGGATTAGCACCGCGTTGTGTACAGCGAGCTGTGCCTTCTGGCTTAGATTTCGGCTGCCTAGAAGTTAACCCAACGCTCTATTCACGCTATTCCCTGCACTCATTCATCTCTCCACATCAGCGGTATACCTTCGATTGGTGCTAAAAGCGCTAACAAGATATACAATCTCATCCACTTGCTTCAACACTATTTTCTTTGCATGCAATTGTAAGCCTTTATTCATACAATAATCTTTCATTGTTGTAACTAGTGTTTGCAGTTCGGATGGTGATTCTGCTATTAACACCGCCTCGTCTGCATAAAGCAGGCAGTAGACCCATTCGCATTCACACATTAATATTTCTTATTCTCTGACGACAACTGTCCAGATACAGGATGAATAGCCGAACCGACAACATACATCCCTGTCTGACACCAATGTTGACATCAAACCAGGGCGACAAGCTGCCGTCCACCCGCACACATGCTGTATAATCCTCATAAGTGGATTGCACAGCACGGAGTAGGTCACCGTCAACTCCATATTTGGCCAAAATGTCCAGATATTCTTTCGCACGACCCTACCAAATGCTTTCTCAAGGTCCATAAAACCGCAGAAACCCTTTTGGTCCAAAGCCTCAGATGCTTCTCTACGATGTTGCTGACGTGAATAAAATTGATCTGCCGCTTCGAAATCCACCCTTTACTTCCCAAAGCATTCCATCGGATTTCACCCTCATTCTCTTTTTAATTATTTTCCCATACATTTTAGCTGCTAAGCTAATCAAACTGATGGCCCTATAGTTGACGCAGTCCATACGTGAGCCCTTGCCTTTATACAAGGGCACGATGACTGCGCGTCTCCAATCGCTCGGGACTCTTACGTCCCTAACGTAGGTGTCACCTAGTTTGAACATCTCAGTCAGAACAATCTCATCCATGGTATTGTCTTCATGGTACGCTGGTATTACCAAATCGGTCACAGACTCATTCACAGTGCCATCGTCCTGGACATAATCATACATTTCTCTAAAATATTCACCCCACCGTTCTAACACTTCCTGTGTGTTAGCAAGAATGTCACCAGCTTTACATTTTATATTGTCCATTGTGGATGCTGACGAACCAAAGACCAACCAAAGATACGTAATCCAGCCAAGCTTTCCTCTTTTTGTCCACGGAGGATTTAACTTCCGCAACTCACCAGACATCTCCTCACAGTGTTCTACGTCTCTTTGCGCATCCACATGCTTCTTTCGTACTGTCCACCACACTTTCTTTCAAAACTTTCCAACATTCGCAAGTCTTTCACTGACTAGACGTATATACGTACTAATTACACTTTCATCTTCCAATATCTCACTTCTTATTCTTCATTATTGAAAATCAAATCAATAACACTTTTCTGTTCATTCAGTCTCCATGTGTAGATGTCAATATCTCCTTGTGATGGAAGAAAGTGATGAGACCAATATTACGAGTACGTAGTAACTCAATTCTCGGCTACAGGTCGGGGATAAAGTAGACCCCGCAGCTCATATTGGCAAGTTCACGGATCAACACTGTGCCACATCAGCTTATTGGTTAACATATTCTCCCATTGGTCAATAGGCTCCAAACGTTGATATATTTAGGCGCTAAAAGAACGTTTTTGTGAGCTCGGGGTGCCTTCAAGTGAAGTGGTTTATTGGTTTACCATATTTTTGTATTGTTAAAGCATTTGTTTGTTTGTATTTGTTTGTAGAACTTTATTGCTATATTAATGTTTACATTCTTAAAATATTGGAATTTGATTTGCAAAGGCGGGCTTATTCCTTCGAGGAATCTCTTCCAGCCAACCATTGCTTATGAGTTCCTGAGTGGAATAATGTATGGCGGTGGTAGATAAAAAGTATATAAGGTTAACATAATAACTAAATTGATGCCAGCATATATTAAGAAAATTGAGAAAGGATTTGTAAACATATTAATTTATGTACATATGCATATAGACACTCAAATGTATATACACACGGGCACAGATACATATATACACACTAATGGATAACGATAGAATACAAACAAATATTTAACATAATTGAATAAAAATAATACATAATGTAAACTCAATGTCTCGCAGAAGTACTGAAAAAGTTTTTTAGACGTTTTTTGAAAGAACTTATAGTAGGCGAAGCTCTGATGTCCAGCGGAAGTGCGTTCCAAAGACGGGCGGCACGCACGGTATAAGAATTCCCGAACGTGTTGGTCAGGGAGGCAGGCACCTTCAAGATGGGGTCTTGGCTACATCGTAGACGCTCGTCCATGATCCGAAAATGGAACCTCCTCCTGAGGTACGTTGGAAAAGAAGGATTAAAAAGAACATTATAGAGAAAGGTTAGAATGTGGATTTTACGCCGTAGCCTTATAGGCAGCCAGTTAAGTTGCTGTCGAAATTGAGAAATATGGTCATACTTGCGAAGACCAAATACAAATCGGATACATTGATTTTGAAGCCTGTCCAATTTATTCAGTAAATCTTCGGAGGGATCCAGAAAGGCTACATCGGCATAATCAAGGAGCGGCAGGAGAAGAGATTGAGCCAGCAATGCCTTGGTCTCCGTTGGAAGGAAATTTTGAAGGCGTTTCAGAGAGTGAAGGGAAGAGAACAATTTGCGGCTTATGGCATTTATTTGGGGTCCCCAAGATAGTGTCTGATCAATGACAATTCCAAGGTTTTTAACAGTAGAAGAATAAGGAATTATTGTACCGTTGTAAACAATATTTGGATAACTTCCTGATTGGAACCTGGAAATGAAGTGAGGGCTGCCTATTACGATACATTGTGACTTTATCGCATTAATTTTTAGGCCGAAGTTCTGTGCCCATTTTGCAATAGCGCTGAGATCTGAATTAATAACGTCTGTAGCGTTTGAAAAGTCTTGAAGAGAGGCAGCTGTATAGATTTGGACATCATCAGCGTACAAATGAATAGAGGAGGACACATATGAAGTAATGCCATTAACAAAAATAGAGAATAAGAGAGGTGATAACACACTACCTTGTGGGACACCCACGTCGACTTTGCACCAGTCAGATTTACAATCGTCGATTTTTACTGATTGAAGCCGGTCAGAAAGGTAAGAATGAAACCAGGAAAGAGAAACACACGATAGATTCATTTGCCGAAGCACTGCTAGTAAAATTTCGTGATCAACCATATTGAAAGCATTGGAAAAATCAAGTAAGACGAGAAGAGTAAGAAGTTTATTATCTATATTGTTCCGAATGTCGTCAGTAATATTTATGAGTGCTGAAACAGTGCTGTGGCCGGCCCGAAAACCAGACTGATACTGACTCAGTAGATTATTCAGACGAAGGTATTTCGTAAGGCGATGATGCACAAAGTGTTCCAAAATCTTAGAGAGAATGGGAAGGATAGTGATGGGCCGAAAATCGGCGAAAGAGGAAGGATTTGATATTTTTGGAAGTGGAATGATATGGCTACGTTTCCATAAAGCAGGAAAAATGCCAGAGGATAAGGAGCAGTTAATTATGTCAGCTAATAACGGAGCTATTATGTCATTGATTGGCACCATCATGTCGATGCACATGCCATCGCACCCAACTGCTTTAGACTTTAAGGAGCCTATGAATTTTACCACTTCATCCGCCGAAACCGTACCAAGCTCAAATTGATTACCGCTTAGTCCAGGAGATGAATTCAAGTGACTTACAGTAGCCAATCTAACCTGAGGTGACAAGATACTTGGATTTGAGCTGAAGTGTTTATTTAGGTCATCAGCGTTTAAATTAGATGAATTACTAGATCTGGGCTTTCCTATACCTATCTTATTAAAAAAATTCCACAATTTATCGTGGGGACAATTGTCAATTGACGAGTGAATGAAATTTCTTTTTGCTACGCTACATTGTTTATTACATTTATTGCGCAGTGTGACATAATTAAGGCGGTTAGTGTCAGAAGGATTATTTCGCCACTTTACTTTGGCCCTGTCTCTTTTAGCCATGAGACATTTAATATCTTTGGTAAGCCAGGGGGCAGGATAGTGTTTAACTTTGACGGACTGCAAAGGCGCATGTTTGTCATAAATAGACAGAAAAATGGAATTAAAAGCGGTAAGCTTGGAATCAGGATCTGTACCAGAGAAAACAGAGCTCCAGTCCGCCTCAGAGAAATCCTCCCGCAATGCGTCACGATTAACTGTCTTGTAATTTCGCAGCATCATCACCTTATGCTTGCGTTTTGGGGTTCGTATTTTCATGGAAGCGAAAATAAGATCATGAGCTGAGAAAGCGGGTGCGTTAAACTGACCATGACATGCAACGATGTCGGGAGAAGAAGTGATAATTAAATCTAATAAAGAAGGAGGCCCATTATGTGGGAAATGGGTAGGACCAAGTGGCAGCTGATGTAAATCCAGAGATTGCAACATATCTAATAGCATTTTTGACCGCCCATCATTCCTGATCAAACAGGTATTGAAGTCTCCCATTAGGATCATGTGATCAAATTGAGGACGTAGATCTGCAAGAAGTGATTCTAAGGAATCAAAGAAATTAATATGCAATGACGGACTATAATAGACACCTAGCATTATCTTGGAATGGTGTAAGGTGATTTCGAGAAATAGGTGCTCGGGCGATTTGAATTCAGGTGCGGATTGAGAGATGACACTACACATTATGTCACTGCGCAAATAAATGGCGACACCCCCGTAGCCCATCATTTTAGAGGAATTACCCGTATCTTTGGTACATGTTCTATCATTCCTTATTAGTCGGAAACCAGGAATTGGGTATAGAGTGGAGGGCAACGATGGTTTGAGAAAAGTCTCCGATATCAAAATTGCATGAATATGTTGGTCAGAGAAAGAGGCAAGTAAATCTGCGTGATGCGCCGCCACACTCTGAGCATTGATGTGTACAATGTTAAAGTTTTTTATGGCGGAAGAAAAAGTGTAAGACAAATTATCAGCTAACGAGGGTAGGTCTGCAGAATTACTTTTAGCACTCGAGTAACTGTCAGAGGAGGAAACTAGAGAGCAGAAATCAACATCAGAATTATTTCCAGATATGTCAGACATCGAGCAAAGTTCTATGTAAATACTTGTAAAATAAACAAATGCTATGCAAAATTAAACAAAAAAAAAAAAACCTAACGGTTCGCGATTACAAATCACACTCAGGTACTCGCCAGCTAATTTGAATACATTGGCATTATTAACGCACTAATATTACAAGTTAAAACAAAGTAAAAATAATAATAATACGGTTACAGGCATACCCAGGATTATGTGGTGTACTAGAAAAATAAAAATGAATCCTTTTAAGTGTACGTACCATAATTATACAATGGCAACGAAATACATTTTTGAATAAAAATGTAATATTTGGCTTTTCAGCAGGGACTATGTGAGTTCGCATTATTGAGTAGAATTGAGGATTTAATATTAGTATTGAAATATATCCCGAAATAAGATGTCATGATTCGAACGCTAATGCTTACAATAATATCTTAACGCGATAGCACTGTCAATACAACCAAGAAGAAGAAGAGTGTAATATCTTAGCGTATGGGATGTCAAAGTCAAAATTGTGAAAGTGGCTGTCAGTGAAAAATGTCACGTAAATGTAGTAACAAATATTTTCTACCTCCAAAAATTTTTCAATTAATTTAAAGCATTTTTTTTTTTTTACGAGCTCGGTGGCGCAGTGGTGAAACGCGCTGTTACGCTACTTTGACACCAACGCTCGTGGGTTTGATTCCCACACAGTACAAACATTTGTGTGCATGAACATGTCTACTTGTATTGTTCTGGGTATTTTCTATATATATAATAAGTATGTATTTACAAAATAAAATGTATTTACGTATGTTTATCAGTTGTCTGGTATCCATAACACTTCGCTTATTTTGGGGCTAGGTGGTGAATGAGTTAAGTGTATAAAGAAGAGTGTATGCATATTATATAGTAAACATTGTTTGTTTGATTGATTTATATTCAGCTTTGTGCTTGCTTGTCTGTAGTATCACAAACAGGTCTTATATGAAAATCAGCGCCGGGTCATGAGTTGACACGGCAATATGCTGAGATAAGACCTATTTGTGACGTCACACAGCACTATTATTATATAAGTACCTAATGTATATTGTGTGTATAGTGTTTGTGTTGCGTCCAAATAAACCTTCTCTTTCGTTTATGCCCTAACCAGATCAAACTTGAACAGACTAGTACTTACATAGCGTCGCGAATGGCCTTGACCCACTTGCGCTTGGCGTCGTCGGTGCGCGCGTACAGCGTGAACGTGGCGTCCTTGGTACGCCGCACGAGGTAGAAGTGCGCGGCCCAACGCTCGCCGCGCGCTCGCCGGGCGCCCCCCTCCTCCACGCGGTACTCCGCCAGCCGCACGCCCACGCGGTACGAGTACTGGTTGTCCTACACATATAGCTACGTCTCTAAACTTCATTCAGGTAGCCGAGATAAATAATGTAAATAAACATTCAGGAGTACACAAAACACTTTTATTGAGTACAGTAGTCTTCTTGCACCTAGCGTTTACCACCACAATTCTAATTTATGTTTAGTTTTAAAAAAATCACGGGCTCCGCTGTTTGCAGAGGCTTCACAAGTAAACTAAATCGTACTTATATTTTTCATCCTTATACCTCATACTTGCCTACGTTTATATAGTTTCCGCACCTCAAAACGAAAAGCGGGACCCTAATACGATCACTTTGTTATCCGTCTGTCATTTATACTCTAGACTGCAATCTTGCTTCAATGCTTAAAACAGTGAAAATGTCAAACTTTAAAGTGAACGCAATCAACTATATAATCAATCAATAAACAAAAAGATACAGCCGTTTATGCCGCATATTTTCACACTCGAAAGGGAATGAAAACCTGTAAGGTACTTCCCGTTGACACAGAATCATGAAATTTGGCAAGAAGTAATTGTCATGTGGCACAAGAAGTGGGAAAAATCCGAATACTGTTACATCACAACAAAAAATTTTGCAAATACTTATTTGCAGTTGGTAAACAAACCGCGTCCTATGCCTATGTATGGAGATAACAATTTTCCGACGAAAAAGTTAATTTTCTTCCTTAACCCAGTTTATTTTTGCATTAGAGCAATGTTCGGTGCTTTCATAGTTAGTGAGTTGCAGTAGCATAGGGATCGCACGACAGTTTAAAAAGTGAGTTGCTGGCAGTTTATTTACAAACAATTGACGTCACGCGATCTGAGATCGCATATTACACGGTTTACGCGACTTTTATATATATAATCTTTAAACGTAGTTTCGGATCATTTAAATGTTTATTTTAAAATATCATTTTATTATAGTAATAAATATCCATTATGATTAATTTGTTAATAATTAACATGAATTAATTGGCCTTATTACATAGTGATTGCTGTAAGCAAGTATTTATTTTCGTTTATTATACATTATATTTTACATATAATGTGCAAAAAGTACATAAAATATAAAACTAACCTATTTTTTCGAGCGATAAACAAAAAAGGTACGCGATTTGCTTGGCCTAGTTTCATACATAAATTTCGAGGTCTTTGAATTTTTTATGCTCTACGGAAATGCCCTTGTCTTACAATAGACAAAATGAGCTTACTGTTCATGTAACACACTTATAAACGTCCAAGAGAAAATAATTTAGAAAAAAATTAACAATGATGTCTGAGAGTCTCGTTCATCCTTCATTTATTATGCGCATGTATGCGTATACAACTTATTCGCTATCTGCGTAAGCACTGATCAATGCGCCAATACCAATTCTTCATCTGCCTAGGTACTGTTCAGTGCCGCTATACAGGTGGTTTATTTTTGCAGTAGTTTTGTTAGGATAGGTTCTAGCTTCAGAAAACATCATTTTTTCTCAGACTTGTTTATTTTAAATTATTTAAGTCATTTATTTTTAAAACATAACACGTTAAATACGTACGTATTTAACGTGTTATGTTTTAAAAATAAGTACAAATATATAATAAAAGTACGTACAAAGTTTATTGTGTGCATGAACATGTCTGTTTGCCCTGGTTTGGATGTTTTAAGAGAGGTAGGGCGCATCAAATTCTGGGGCAGTACCTCCACCTCACAGAAAACCGCACCCAAATAACAACTCCCTATAGAGTCGTTGTGTTCCTGCGTGAGTGAGGTCACCAGTAAGCTCCTTAGGAGTTGCTGTGTATGCAGCAGAGGAGGCATCGCGCGAGTGCTACTTAATATAT
Source organism: Pyralis farinalis (assembly GCA_947507595.1). Classification (NCBI taxonomy): domain Eukaryota; kingdom Metazoa; phylum Arthropoda; class Insecta; order Lepidoptera; family Pyralidae; genus Pyralis; species Pyralis farinalis. Next base: position 3,255,207 of record OX382261.1, on the reverse strand, counting down.
CTGAAGTGTTAATAGGCTACAGTACCCGCTTTACATTGACTGCCTGTCAGCTCCCACATTAACTGTATGGACTGTCAAATTTTCAAAGACAATGAAGTTATCTTTATTATTTTTTAATACCACTAAGGTGGAAATCAAGCATACGGCCTGCCTGATGGTAAACAGTCACCGTAGCCTATGGACATTTGCAACACCAGGGGTGTCACTCATGCGTTGCCGACCCTAACAGCCTATCTAACTTTGTAAATCGAATGTCGGCGACTTTGAAACGGTCAAAGACTTCTGGTGTTCCAACTCTCCATGAAATACGACAACTGCTTATCATTAGGCAGGCCGTTCGCTTGATTAATGTATTAGTAGTATGAAAATAAAAATCAGGTAGTATTTTTTTATAACTAATCGCGATTTCATTAAACAATTGTGGATTCACGTAATTTTATGATTTAGTCAAATATGTCTACTGATTATAGAGGAGTCATACCTTGACAGGCTTGCAGAGCAGCATCAGTTTGTCGAAGACGAACACGTATCTCGTGCGCAGTTTCTGATCCTCGTGTGCCTTCACCTTCAGCTCGCCGTCGAGTAGCAGCCGGCCGTACGCCGCGAGACCGGCGCCGCCCGCGCCCAGAGCCCCGCCCTCCCAGTCGATTATACTCTCCTGGTAAAATAAAAAAGGTGATGATTATATTCTCCTGGTAAAAGAAAAGATTTTTTATTTTACGCTAGAAATTCTTATAACCAGATATGATCCCGCATTTTTGAAGCGAAAACTTCTTTAGCGGTGTTGTACACTTTTTGGGATGAGTAGAATATGTTAAACTCGCGTCAGGACACGTGACCCTGATCGAAAATTCGTAAGATTTTGGTGAGATTTAGAACTTAAGTTCGCTGCAGCGTTAAAACATTAGTTACCTCTAATTAAACAATTAAAACTTGAAGCGCTAGATCGTTCATAGGGCATTATTTTCTCGCGACCAAAGCGTTGTAAGCGCCATGAAATTCTTGGCGCTTACGCGTTTCGGTCAACGTAGTTTATCAACATCGCTGTTTGGTTTAAGCGGCGCAGGGCGCAGGGCGCTTGCGCGAGTGTGCGTATGTGTTTGTTTGTACTACAGCCTGTTACGCGTATCAACGGATGGTGACTGCTGATGGCTCGAGTAATACTTTTATACTGATAAATAAAGCTATTCGTGCGAAATTATTCCCTAACCATTCCAAAATATTCAAAAATGAACAACGTTAATGTTCAAGTTTTACTTCTGCCGGCACTCCCGGAGTGCAAGTTTTTTATTTTAGTAGATCAAAGTTCTGAGCAATATAATAATGTATCCTGAACTGTGTAGCGAGGAGAATTAATTAATAAATATTAGTTCACTCAATCAGGAGGTGTCCGATTGTGCACACACCTCCATCGTATAGAAGGCGACAACGAAAAAATAATTCCTTAGAGTATTGTTGTTATCTTCCGGCGTAACTGTCCATCCTCATTTTTTTTATACAAAGTCGGGAGGCATACAAGCATACAGCCCCTCTGATATAAAGTAGCCAATGAACGCCTGCAACACATTAAGTATCACTCGCGCTATGTCACCTCTGCTGCTAACACAGCTACTCTTTAGGAGTTTACTGGTGACATCACTCGCGGGAACACAATAATCCTCCAGGGAGTTGCTATTTAACTGCGCTTTTTTGAGAGGTGGAGGTACTTCCCCAAAAAAGCTGCTTTAATGCATCCTACCTCTCTTAAAAACACCCAAACCAAGACAAACAGATATATTCATGAACACAAATGTCTGTCCTGAGTGGGAATCGAACCCACGAGCGGTGTGAAAGCAGCATTACTAACCACTTCGCCACCGAGCTCGTCTCATCTTCTTGCTGATGTTTTAAACGATCTCCGCCACAGCTTTCTCAGCTCGCTCCAGACCGCGAAACTCCTCGTGATTCTATAACACATAATTGTGTTGTTGCTCTAACCTGAACTTTGGCGAGCAGAGCGAGCACCTCACTGTCCCTCTTCACCTCGTTGATGTATTGAGCGACGTCCACCATCGCTTCTTTAGCCCGCTCCAGACCGCGGAACTCCTCGTGATTCTACGAAACACGTTGCAAGAAAGTTTTCAGTGATTAACATTGAAAATCACAGCACGATTATATTTCATATTAATTGCCAATCTCAAATTCAGCTTGAGCACCTTGCCCATTGCAAACGAGGTTGGCGAAAGAGACACTTTCCCTTCAAAATGACCGCAATCAAATAACAATTCTTTGGAAAGTCATCGTATTATCTGTATGAAAAATAAAGCTAATATCGCACACTCCATACGCTAACATTCTCTGGAAACATGGACATACGGTATTCACTGTGAACTGGAAACTGACTAGAATTCAGAATAAGTACAAAGTTTAACGAGAAGCCTGGCGACCGATACTTATTCTAGTTCTTATTCTCGGACTCGCGCACCGAAGGTTCCGTACAAACTTGTAGGTATATAAATGGTTCTATCACGGGATTCGACTCTCGAAGATTATTCCAATTTTTTTCGATTATGTTATAAGTTTACTATATTTACATATCGTAAGCACACTGTACACAAAACTGGAGCAAAGATGCTACAGAAAGTCATTCAATTAGGCCTGATTGCCACAATTAATGAAAGAAAGAAACAAAGGAAGAACGCAACGAAAACATGACGTCTTGTTAGTTTCGCTTCTGACACGCATTTTTCACATTTTTTAAATTTATATGCAAACACCGAGGGTGAAAAGATATAAAATACTAATAATTAACAGACTAGAAATTGAGAAAATTAAAAGTGAAACAATTTTACCCAATATTATGAATAGTAGTAGTACGAAGCTACGTATTACAATTCTACTAATATAATTCTAATCATGATTCTAGGTCATCAGGAAGTGCCCTATAGTTTCACGATTTCCTTGCAAGTGTCAAAATACAAGGCATAAACGGATATCTTTCGATTGCATTGACTTCGAAGTTTGATTTTTTCACCAAGGTATTGCAGGAGTGTTTGATATTAATTTCAACGTTCCTGACAGACGGACAACGTAGCGATCCTATAAGGGTTCGGTATTTCCTTTTGAGGTACGAAACCCTAAAAACAAATTATCTATCTATATCTTCACGCCAAGTTGCTTGTGGGATAGGCAGAGAGAGGCGAGAGCAAAAAAAAAAATGATATCTGGTCAAAGTCCTCACCGGTTGTGTTTCATGCACGAGCTTGTCCAACAGCAGGTGGTACTTGAGCACCCTCTGCATCGGCACAGACAATATGTCCCGCAGCTGTATCCGACCGTCGCTGTGTTCCTTTTGACATTTCTGCAACAGTAACATATCTTTTCAAACCCTTTACACATAGACATAGACAAAGTGGACAGTAGAGCTACAAAATCTAGTAGAGAGATAAAATATAAGTTAATCGCAGACAGCAGTAGGCCGACTAAGGCACTCAGGGCTTTTAGCCGTCACGCAGAGCAAAGTTTTTGGGCCAGCTCGGTGGCGCAGTGGTTACTAACGCTACTTTAACACCAATGCTCGCGGGTTCGATTCCCACACAGGACAAACATTTGTATGAATGAACATGCCTGTTTGTTTTGGCCTGGAATTATTTAAGAGATCCCCATTATACCATACATATATGTTGTTCCAGCGATCTACCGATTGTACAACGGGTTGTGTTTTGAAGAATTGTTTGATATGATGCCGACACCTACTTTTTATAACCGCACCGCTCGCCGACAGCGGGAAGTTCACCCTCACATGCTGGAACCGCAATGGTCGCGTACTGTTCGGTTCCAGAGAAGTTTTGAGAACTCTCAAGTTATGGAACGAGCTTCCAGCCGAAGTTTTCCCAAGGGACTACAGCATGGGGCTCTTCAAGAAAGCCGCGAAGAGGTTTTTAGAGGGTCGGCAACGCATGAGTGACACCCCTGGTGTTGCAAATGTCCATAGGCTACGGTACCTTGGTGGTATAATATATATGTATATACCAATAACATCTCCCTGGAGGGTTGCGTGTGTGAGGTGAGTGAGTGAGGTCACCAGTAAGTTTCTAAGGAGCTGCTGTGTAAGCAGCAGAGGAGGCATCGCGCGAGTGATATATGTTACAAGCGTTAATAGGCTACGGTAGCTGCTTTACATCAGCAGCAGAGGTGGTATCGCGCGAATGATACTTATTGTGTTGCAAGCGTTCATACCTATAGACTACGGTAACTGTTTACAGGGTGAACCTATGCTTGTATGCCTCCCGATGTAGCAAAAATAAAAAAAAGCATTAACCGCTGGCTAAGTACCAGCTGTTACTGATTCAATTGCTGATTTGTACGAGTATATATGCGTTCGTTAGCCGGTATTCGGCTGTGCCGCGGAAATTAAAAAAATCCAGTCATATTTACACCTTTTCTACATGATAAAAGGGATCCTGCGCAAAATTTCTATCTATCTAGAACGAAAAGGGAGAGAATGACTCAATAATAGAAGAGAAAAACAATGTGCATTGACCCCATGTGTAACACAAACTTCTGTAATAAATGTTTTATGCAAGATAAAAAAAAACATAAGACTGAGGTATGTCTATATTATCTGTGCTTACCCAAAAGAGACTGCGTGAAAATGCATTTATAAATATATCTAGGCGTAAAAATGATTGATTTCTAGGTAGCATATGTGAGACATATCTATTGCGTACAAACGTTGACCCGAGGTACATGCTATGCGTAAAATTTTTGCTCATGATGTGTGCACACACAAACAGCTTTTGACGAGCTCGGTGGCTCAGTCTTGAATGAGGCTGACACCAATGCTCGTGGATTCGATTCCCACACAAGACAAACATTTGTGTGCATGAACATGTCTGTTTGTCTTGGTCTGGCTGTTTTAGGAGAGGTAAGGCGTAACAAAGCAGCCCGTCTGGGGTAGTACCTCCACCTCACAGAAAACCGCAGCCAAATAACAACTCCCTAGAGAGTTGCTGTGCTGCTGCGTGTGAGTGAGGTCACCAGTAAACTCCTAAGGAGTTGCTGTGTAAGTAGCAGAAAAACATCGCACAAGTGATGTGATAATTAAAATATTACAAGCGTTAATAGGTTACGGTAACTGCTTTACATCAGGTGGGCCGTATGCTTGTATGTCTCCCGACGTAGTATAAAACAAAGACAGACAGACACGAAATCTAAATATAACAGTTTTGACGTATATACCGAGAGCAGAGTCCAACTGCATAACTATTTCAAAACATAATTCAGTGCACAATATCGACCTTGCTACCGTTATATTACCTTTCAAATTTGCAGTATTATAATAAATTTCAAAGCAAAGTCGGAATTTCAAATTTCGTTATGTATATATTCCAATGTCATGCATTCAAGACCAAAATCGTGATGATACACTTGAACTTATAATAGTAAAGTTCTATACTGACGGCCAACTGCTTGCTGAACGTGGTGTCCCTGCCGTCGAGCGCCTTCAGCGTGTCCTGAGCGTGCGTCAGGTTGGAGCAGTAGTCGCCGTACAGCAGCAGTCGCTCCCGCCACGCCAGGAACACGTCGGCCAGCCGCGGGGCGCCGCTGCCGGGCACGCACGCCTCCGTCGCCAGCTTCAGCTGCCGCAGCAACCCGGAGTGGATGTCGTGCAGTTCCTGACAATAATAGCACATAACTAGTATAGAGGAACTTAAACTGGTTGACTGACATGGATATAAGAGAGGTAGGGCGAAGAGTGAGTTCGATTACCAGCTCCTGAGGAGTTGCTGTATTAGCAGCAAGACCAATAGAATAAAAAGACCGGAGTGGCAAGTAACGAGCGATACTTCCTGTATTACAAGCGCTTTAAGGCCACGACCACTTTATATCTGTTGGCCGTATGCGTGTATGCCTTCCGAAGTTGTATAAATAGATACAAATCGCAGGGAAGTTATAAATACAATCACCAATGATTGTTTTTATAATTTCCCTGCGATTGCGACCAACAATGATTGGTGCAATTGGTTTTAAAAACTTCTCAAATTTCTTAGATCTTTCTTACTATACAATGATATGCATATAAATAAACAATAGCAGCTTTGTACAAGGGGCTGTATCGGGCGGGGGTTTTGTTTACGTTGGCGCCATTTTTATGTCATAAATAAATTTATTTAGTGTAAACTTAAACTTTGAAGCAAGCAATAAAAATACGATAATCTTAAACAAAAATTATGTTCAATGTTATATTTATTTGTTATT